>JANVCF010242482.1:0-15851 GCA_025388745.1 Hydrozoanthus gracilis
TAAAACTATGTTGTACACTGGTTGATGTATTTTCAGTATGAAAATGTGAACATTCTGGTTTGGGAAAAGCGAAATGCCGCAGAACAATGGGAGGTTGCCTAGTTCTTACACGGACATTACTTAACAGCAAGTGAGAGAACCTATTGAAGTAGTTTTTAACTTGAGAGAACAACAGGAGCCTGAGTGATTTGCACCAAATCACGGAATTCGTAGCACGTATTTTCAAAAGTCACTAAACCATGGCTCCAGTCAGTACCGCCAGGGAAAGGCCACAGGATGTTTTTGGCTGTGACGTAGCGTGAAGGAACAAACGCGCATGCTTACAGCAGCTATGAACCCAGAGTGAAGACTGGGGCCTACTTTCTCTTTGCTGTGGGCAGGTCGGGCATGCTAGTACCATGGGTGGGTGGGACCGTCAAACCCTTCCTGGTGGTTTGACCGGGACTCAGACTATCCATTGACATGGACTGGGGCATACCCGTAGTCGAAGAAGCAGATTTGCCGCTGCTAGGCCGGCCTCGGCTGAGCTGTCCAGAACCTTCGCTGGAATCTTTTGTACCAAACAAACAGATAGGTGTTAGGTTTAATTATTTACCCCCAAACTCGATGGTTTCGTAGATCTAATAGAAGTTCTTTTAAAGCCATACTTCCAAAACCTGCCCTGTTTAGCAACTAGTTCAAAGTGCCTATGAAATAAAAAACTGTTACCTCGGTGGATAGACCTTGTAAGGGTGTGAAAATTTTGTTAAGATCTTTTGACATTTAATGTTTCAACTGATGACATCACGAGCAGTTCCAGCAAATTAACATTTTGAAAACTGCTGCTTACCCATAACCTTTGAATGACTTTAAGCCAAACTTAGCCTAATGTTTCTCGAGGTTAATAGTTCATCGGTCCACGTTTGGCTCAAGTTTATCCAAAGGTTGTGGATTGGCAGCAAATTTAAAAAAAAACGCAAACTTACCTGAACCACTTAGTGACGTCATCAGTTGAAAACATTAAATATTAGTATCTCGATGACAATCAACGATTTTGACAAAATTTTTCACTGCTATTCCCTATTCAGCATGGTCTCTCCACTGAAGTAATAAATTTTTATACTTCATAGGCATTTCAACACAAGATTGAAAAAGTGCTTTCAAACTGGTGCTAAGAATTCCAGCTCAAAACGACCTTTCAATCTGCTGAATTGAGTTTGGCAGAATTTTTTGTTCTTACTTAAATTGTCTCTTTGTGGTGTTAAAGAAACTGTTTAAATTCATAACTCAAGATAATGTACTAAAGAGTTGGGACAATTTTTAAATGCCATTTTTCGTCAATAGCTCAAAAAATCATTAAGCAGATCATCCATCCTGGTAATGGTTTATGAAAATATCTCATTGCCGGTCTAAAATGCATAAGGCAGTTTCTCTCGAATTCGTCTTGTTTGCACGTAGTGTTTTGCAAATTGATAAAAAAAAAAACACGCGGAAGGGGGTTATCTGGGGGTATGCGGTCATTGAAGGCAGAGCGACGATAGGACACTCGCACACTTTGTTGGTAAGTGAAACATAACCATACTTGTACCACGTACCTGTGGGTATGCCAGGGGAACCTGGGGCAGCCGAAGTTGATAAAGATGCCCTTCTCTCCAGCTCTGAGGTGTAAAAGCCGTTATGGTCCAGCCTTGCTATGATGTTCAACATCTGGTGCTCGCAGTCCATCGTGGAGTAATGGCTCAGCTTGTCCAGTAACTCCAGTAAATGTCTGGAAAAGTTGTGGTGGAAGTTCTGAATGGTTCGCTCAAAATCCTCTCCACTAATCATCTGGTCCATGTGCTCCACCACCACCTGAGATAGGACGAAAAGGAGAAGTTTTAAGGGTCCTAGTACACGACTCTGCCGGGACAAGAGAGTAGCTTTTGACTTAGGCAAAGTCGAAACCTCCTCCCCACCCCTCCCTCAGGATAAGATTTATTGGTGTTTATTGTGGACCCTCCCCCATATTGAATTCTTCTTTACAATGGACACTTTTCTGGACACCCTTTCTGTGGACCCCCAACTTACTTGGGAGAACCCTCTACAATGATTATCTCTATACAGTGGAGAGTTTTGTGGTCCAATAGAAACGCTTTTAGTACTTATTAACCCTTTCTGCCCTAAGGCATTTGTCAAAATCTAAATTCTCCGTACAGTAAATAAAAGAAAACAAGCTGGTTAATGCTGAAAATATGAAATTTGATCATCGACCAAAAACTCTTGAGGATGAATTAAGAAATTCTCCCAACTTCTCATAGGAATACTATGAACTTAAATTGGGAGAATTTACAAACTCATCTTTGGGCACTCTTAGGGATTAAAGGGTTAAGCAAGATTTGGTCCAGGGTTCGTCTGCTTTTCTCAAAGCAAAATTTAATGACTTTTTTAGGACTTTTTAAGGTATGATTAGTGGTTTTTGACGACCACCAACCACCAGAACTGACCTAACTCATGACTTTTTACGATATTGATTTTTCTTGCCACAGTTATATAGTTATAGGTACGTTTTAGTAGTTGTAATTCACGGACCTGACTCTAAGGTCTATAGAACTGCAAAAGTTTGATTTGGCATTACGTTAGCAGAACTATTACTGTGCGCTTTTTATGACAACATAACAGTGTAGTCTTAATTCAAACGCAACACTGTATGATTCATGCTTCTCGAAGCATCACATAAAGCCGTATTTGTAAGCTAAGTACATGACTCGTGATTCAAATAAAAGACAAACTTCTGTGAAAAAGCAAAAACTTAAGGACTTTTTAAGAACTATGACTGATTTTTGTAAAACCTAAGGACGTTTGAGGCCTCAAATTTTCGAAAGGGAAAATTAAGGTATTTTAAGGTTTTTAAGGACCCGGACGAACCCTAGTGGTCTAGGAAGGTGAGATGGATCGATTCTTGCTTGCCTTTGTTGTGGTCCTCTGTTTAGAGCCGGGCTCCCCTTGGGAAGGTCGCTTGCTCATTGGACTCTGACTCAGATGATCCACCGCATGTGCCTCCACATTTGCACTCTGGGTAAACCGCTGGAAGGAAAACAAACTGTTTAACAAAGATTCCTCACTTGAAGATCCACAAATCGATTACAGTTGGACCCCGATAACTCGAAATGCCAAGGGAAATTGAAATTAGTTCGAGTTATCAGGATTTTGAACAAAAACACTTGAAACACTTTAATAAAGAGGTTTTATGCTTCTATGTGTTTTATTGTGAGTATTCTAACAATGCAAGAACACAAAATGACTACAAACAAAGCTATACTATTTAGATGTGCTGGTTTATCAAAGCTACTCATTGGACTAATGGACATAAGAAAACACCAATAATCACATTGATGATGAAAATCAATCTCTTTTAATATGCTTTACGTTTTAACTGTTGTGATTTACCTGATTTGGAATCGATGAAATATATTATATTATTGACTCATAGATTATTATGATTTTAATCTACTACCAAACCTTATTATTTCTACCAGTCTTGTACTTATCATAGTCTTGTGTTATCCTTATGTTCTAAATATCTTACAATGACAATGAAGCCATATTAAAGTATCAATCATTTCAATTGTTAGTAAAATGTATTGATACTCTTCTACAAACACCTTTACCTGCATACAGTTAGTGAAGGTGACACAGACCAACATCAGCTTGCTCACGATCTGAAACATGAAAAAACCCCAATTATATGCGCAGTATAAGAGTAACTACTACACCACGCTTGCGCTTGTTTAGCCTGCATTTTTTCAAAATCTGCTGTCAATCCCTAACACTTGGGTGTATTTTAGCTAAAGTTGGATTATTGATATGTCCGAGGCTCATCAGTCCAAGTCTGGCTCGAACCCACAAAAGTTTTACGGATTGGTAGCAGATTTTAGAAAAATGCAAGTTTGTCGGAACCATTCATGACGTCATCAGATGAAAATTTTAAACGTTAATATCTCGAGAACCAGGAAAGATTTTAGCAAAAATTTTTCACCGCTGTTCCTCATTTAGCAAGGTCTATCCACTGAAGTAATAAAATGTTTCACTTCATATGCACTTTAAACAAACGAAGTATGATGCTATGCATAAGGTACTGATGGTTCCGTAACCTTGAACTGATCAAACATAGCAAACAACTGAAGGTGAAAAGCAATAATCACATAAACTTGTAACACGAAAAGAGTGGGTCCTAGTTGGGAGAGTGAAAGCAACACCGCGACTGATAAATTCATGGCTGAAAAAGTAAACACCTATAATGAGCCATTATCAAGCGAACACCTCGTCGTGGGCTGAGGTAGAACATCTCATTGTCAACTATGGTAAAGCTAGTAATGGTTAAAGTAGGTAAAACACCTAATGAGTAACCTAGGTAGAACACCCATTTGTAACCAAGGTAGAGCACCGACTTGTAACCTACGAAAAACGCCTATTTGTAACCTAGGTATAACACCTAAATTTAAACCTTGGCAGAACGAATAGTTGTTAACCTAGGTAGAACACCTACTAGTCGGTCAAGGATAACACTAAGTTTTGAAAGAACCTTTTTAAAACTTTTAATTGTGGGGCTTTCTACAAGACTTATAACCGTAAAAAAAGCTGAAGATTACGTCGATAAGTAAAACTGAAAAAAAGATTTATAAATTTAAACCTTTTGAGCATAACTATCTTCCAAGTAAAGTTCAATTCTAATTGAGCAAAGTTATCAACAATAGTGTCAGACTCGTCTATCAACAGTTTTTGAAAGAAAATATTTAGTATTAACTTGTTACATTGAGACGCTTGTCTTTTCATTGCATCACTAAAACAATCGAATCATTGGGGCCAAGTGGAAAGTACAGTTTTGCGTGCACTCCTGAAAAAAAACATATAACATACACCAAATAGTGGTAGTCTACCTTCAACAGTTCTGGGTTTGTGAGCATGCAATCTTTCAGGCAGCGGTCAAGAAAGTCGTTGTGGTGTTGCAAGACTCCATCGATGTTTGTAACCTGTGTGAAGTCACACTCAAACTGTCAAAATCAGTTATATTCGAACATAACTAGGCCTTAATGGGAAGTCGAATTAAAAGTTATTATCTTCTTCCTTATTTAATTTGAAACAGCGCATATAGCTACTGTATATTGTCATTCAAAGTAACCACGGAATACAATCGGATTGTGTGATTGGCTGGAACACGATGCGATCCCACGTACGTAAGTTCTCAAAGTACATTGCATGGGACATCTACTTTGATTGGGTATAAAGTTTAATAAATTGTTTGGGCTTCCTACGTATGCCACTCACTCTAGATACTCTTACAGACTCGATGGCGTTATGCTTCCGCTCGACTAATCGATATAGCAACTTAAAAACCTAAGTTAAATCAAACTCCTAGCGCAAAAACGCCAAAGACAGTTTAGTGTGTAAAGATGACGTCGTATAACTCAACGCCCAACGTACTGTTTTTAGGTTCTTCTCCAGAATATGCCAGTTAGGATCCAACACTTCAAACATCATGTAATGTTGATAGGTCTGAACGAAGTGCAACATCCTCTGCAGTAAGGCAAAAGCTGCCACATACCTAAATGGGTAAAAATACCGGGATGAATACTACTTTACACTTCACACCTACCACTAACTATGGTGATTGCATACTCTTTTAGTCAGTGTGGGTCGGGGTTCTGAAGTTAAATAAAATTTTAAGGACTGATATTATAATTAGGTATCGCTGACTATGTTGATTGCACAACTCTTTACTCAGGATGGGCCTTCGTTGTAAAGTTAAATGTCTTCAAGTTTCATCCACGCAAAGTGTCAAGTCCTGATTGATGCAATACTTCGTTTTCCTCGTTTACCACCTACACGTTCATCACACTTTGGAGCGCACAACACGTTTCTCTCAAGAAAAAAAAATCAACAAGATGAAAAAGTCGCCACAAATACAACAACAATTGAATAGATTTTACATTACAACGAGCCGTTAAAAATCTTTAATGGAAAGTTAGTTAGTTAGTTAAACCATTCGCTCCATGTGGGCATAGGTCGCTGCTAATTGAAAGCCTTTTACCCAGACAAGTAATTTAGTGAGGAGTGACCACGTGAGCAATCTAGGAAAATGTAGTTTGAAAAGGCAAACTTTTCTTTCTTGTTCGTTAGAGTTGAGATATTATTTCTTTTTCCTCGAGGTAATCCAGAGTACTTCCGATTGGGAATAAACGAGAATAATTGTAAGTCAACATCTCCTACTTATTCATAAATAACTAATCTACCAGCATTAGCCAAGTTGGGATAAACTCAGAGTACTAACATTTTGTACTATTGATGCGTTTTAATATTTTGATGTGAAGTAATCTGTCCCATGAGAAAAATCAGACGAAACAAGGTTAGATAATTGGATTGGAATTTGCTTATTCACCAAAAGCATGTGAATGTCAATACGTACAAAGTATAAACTCAACCTCAAAACAAAAGAAGCCTTTACTTACCATTGCTTGTAACTCAACGTAAACATCTTGGTTCTTTTATTCGCGCACCAAACACTACAATTAAAAGCGATTACAGTCAAAGAAACAGTGAAAGCGTGTGTTGCACAAAAGTGTGGACAAAAGAAAAGCAAGTCCTCGATGCTCTAATGGTATACTCACGTGCACAACTGTCTTTCTACGTGTTTCGAATAAAACAGATGGCGGAACAACATTTGGTACTTGGTGAGAGCCTGCACAAAAACAATGAAAGGAAAAGGAAATACTGTCAGGCTTTGAATGAATGAAACAGAGGGGCCTCGTTTGCAGGGTACGGGCCCTGGAAACCCTGGAAAAATATTGAAGTCCTGGAAATCCCTGGAAAAGCCCTAGACGTTTTTCATTAAGCCCTGAAAAATTTCATAGAATCTTCTTGAAAAAAATAGATTTCCCGAATGGTGCATCGTTTTTCGTTTCAAGTAACAACTAAGACTTAAAACTTAATTGTTGCATGTCGTTGTTACATTAAGTCCAATAAATACAAATTTTCATGACATCAATTACTAAAACATTGTTTAAACAGTGATTTTGAACGTTCATATTTTAATTCTGGGCTTAAAAAGTCCTGGAAAAGCCCTGGAAAAAATAAAAATATTGCCCTGGAAAACCCTGGATTTTTTAAGTTCTGAAGGTGTACGAATCCTGCTGTTTGTCATACTAGTGCACGTTCTGCTGAATTTGACTGAAGCTATATGAACAAGAAAACGGGTTTGAGGTTATAATTATATGGATCAGGAAAAAATCAAAGAAGACGTTAAAGTTACCAAGCACCGAGCTGGATAACTAAGCTCCTAGTACGAATGGGCTATGTTCCTATCTTTAATGGTTCTTCCTCAACAGCCGAAGTTGAGCACATCCTACCTTCTTACTCAGAATAAGAGACACTGGCCAGCGGACTTCATAATCGAATGAGAATGACTCGAGACCTACAGAACAAAGAACCATTGCGGAAAATTAGTTACTACAGCTGCCATGACAGGCGACAAAAAATAACTGAGGTAAAACGCCTCTTAAGGGTTCAGTCGATTTTGGATTTATGGAATTAAACAACTTACCTAGATTTTTTTTATTACTTTTCTGTTGAATGACCCAATTTTACAAGGGGAACATTTCAGAACTAAACAGATAAAAAGTAGGAAATCCAATGACTTTCCAATTTTCTTTGACCAAACCCTGGTCCATTCTATATGGCATTAACTACAGTATCTAGTAGAAAGCTCCCAACCCTACAATTCCACAGACAAAAGCACGTGAAAGACGGTATAGTTTTGAGGGAGAAAATTTTCATTTTCATATTCCAGGGTAAGAAGGGTAAGAAATCGAAACAATAGATTTGAGTTAATGAGAAAGAACCATTTTTCGAACTTCTTTTGAAATGGACACTTAAAAAGACTGCTAGTGCTTGTGCGAAATTGTGTTTACTTTTTCCTGGAAACGTCGCATATGGTACAAAATATTGTAACCCTAGTAACCCATGTTTAGAGATTGACCCATCCGCTATAATATTGAAAGCAGAGGTAGGTGCTCTCCAACCTTGTCAAGATTTAGTATCAACTCTCTTATCCACAAGAAACTAGATGGAGCTAACAAACTGGAACTCTTTCTAAAAGGATCTTGAAAGTTTTACTTAAATATCAGGGTTTTCTAAGACTGGAGTTTCTTTACCATACATAACCGTGTAAGCTCTGCAGAACCTGGAGGGATGCAAGATGTTTCAAGGGCATTCCAGTTTAGAGAGGACTTCAAAGGTTCGTGGAATGTCACTTCCTTACCTGATATCTGCATTTCCGTGGGGTCAGGGTTGGATGTTGGCGCACCTTAGGTAATAAAACACAACCTTTAGTATTCCATTTGACTTATCGAATCTACGATAAGTCATAACTCAACAGCATGACTGTAGCCAGGGTAGTAGATCCTGCAAGTACTTCTCTAGTGTGTCCAGTTTTTAGGTTTCAAACACGTTTATCCCGTTTTTAGTCCTATCATTGAGAAACACAATATTGTGGCCGGAAATGCACGAGACCGGAAATAGAAAGACAATGATATTGAAGTTTTTCACACACGACAACACTCAGTAGCAAAGATCAAACTTTGGTAATTTCTCAGTGTCTGATCTTGATTTGAAGCAACGGCCGGAAAAATTGCGATTTTCCAACAAAACTCTGAATAGCCAAGAAATCAAGGATTTGAAAACAGCCAAAAGAACGTCAAACCAGGAATATGGTACTGGGCCAGTTGAACAATTTGAAGCAATGCCTTGAACAATAGGATGAAAAAATAGAAAGTTGAAAGAAGTCGAAGCTTTAGAACATTTTTTTTGTTTCTTTGCAAAGTTTTCGCTAAAACTAGCTGCCACTAGAATCATCGTAGCAGAGGCCTTTGTTCATTTCCGAAAGAAAAAAAATGCAAAAAGAATAGACCTTACTCATAAAAGACGGCCATATTCTCTGGTCTTCATTCAAGTTAATCTGACTACCCTTGTTCTTAAATTAAAAGCAATAAAAACGTTAATACTCAAAGCGAAGCTATCCAGGCAAATTTGAATGCTTACCTCTCCCGTCATACGCCACGGACAAAATACGAAACAGTTGTGTAATGAGGTCATACGGTAACAGGTCCACCCTTTAATACAAATACACATCTTTTAGAACAAAACCTGACTCTGACTGACTAACCTTGAAATTTAAAGTAACTTATAATAGGAACTCAGCAGACTAGTAGATTGCACTTTGGTATGAAAAAACACCATGAAATCTCGTTTTTGAGAAGCAGTAGTATCGATGAGTCACACGCGTGAAACCCCGTTATTGATCCCATTAGCATATCATGTAAAGCGTGCGAACATCTCCACATGAAGCATGCGAGGTACAAATTAAATTATCAAACCTCTACTATTCTAGGAAAAGCAAATCTAAGTTATTAGCCAAGTCACACCCACCAACCTTAAATCGTCTTTAAACGGATCACTGTTAGCTGTGCTGGTACGGAGGGCAAGTTCCACCAGTGTCTCCAAACGAGAGGGCATTATGTCTGCAGGAACAAGTTAAGGCGTCTACTACCAAATTAACCCGAGTTCGGCACCTATATAACCAAATTCTAGCGAGAAGGAACTGAATTTCAAAACGAAGAAACGCACTGAGTTGTTAATATCAATTCTTGTCGCTAGAATTTGTGAGCATTTTGCTTTAACTCATTACTATTTCTAGGCATGTGCACCAGAGGTCTACTTGTATCGACGGTGAAAAAAGTCTCTTTATAGTTAACAGTTAAACTGTTTATGTAACAAATTAGCGAAGATTTTGCAACTCAAGCGATTTTGAAAAATTACTTGTAAGGGGTCTTCCATAGGAATAACCCAGTGACGTACGTGATTACTGGCGTGATTTTAGGCGCACGAGTGCGATTGTTCGTGATATTGAAGGCGCACAATCAAGATGTCAAGTTGCATATGCGACCAGTTGGTCGAAAACTTCGACACTAAAAAGTGATTTTTTAAAAGCATAGTTTTTTCAGTCTGATCCATGTAAGCCATTTCTCTCCATTCCCCTGGTGCCTAGGGGGTGCATGAAACCACTACCTGGGATTTCCACCGTTCCTTTTGCTCTCTTACTAGCTGTGTGCTAAGAGAGAGAAAACCCCTACAGAAAACAACTGGCCCTCCAGGTTGCGTGTAGGGGCGAACAACTCTGCATGTAAGAAAGATTCTAGCTACAGAAACCGAAAAAGGGAATTTCATTGTAAGCCACTTAACCTTTGAGTATTGTTGCCGACTTTTAGTGATTATATTTACCGTGTTAAAATAAAATTATGACGAAATTAGACTGTGCAAGTTAAGCGATTTATCCCACGTAAGTTCAATGGAAAGTTTTCTTATTGAAGGATACCATCCATGTTCTTTTTCATCTCGTCCTCTGAAAGATCCATGAATTGTACGAAAAAGTCACCAAGATCCATAAGAAAATAATGCTTGATCGACCTAGGAGATATAAACAATATGAAACTGACACCACAAGAAATAACGATAGATGTATAGATATTTCAATAAAACTGAGGTCATCAATTTTGATAGAACCCAAAATCGAAAACAACAAATTCTTTGATTTTGAGTGTCTTGAGTTGTTGATATTGGTTTCCGAAATCTTATGTTTTTTTCTGGCCGGAATAAAAAATTTCTAAAGTCCTACGAATCCTGAAACTGAAAGCAAACTAGTGGTTAAGTCAAGACTTTGGCAACTGTAGATAAGTTGATAGCGAACAAACCTTAGTCTTGCCATCAGCTCTTTCTCGTCCATCATCAAGTCAAGCAGGACTTTGCTAGCATAGTTGTAAGCTCTCTCAATTTTCTCCACGTATTCTCTCTCTCTAAGTGTGTAGATAATTTCCTCTGCATCCGGACACTGCACATTACGACCTACAAACACACAGTTGGTTATTCGTAATTATGCAACACAGAGAGAGACGAAGGCCACCTTACTCAAACATGTTCTATGGCTCTATTTGAAATGCAAATTGTTCTAAGATAATCAAATCACTGTAGGCCCTCTAATAAACTCTTTTTAACCGTCATTTCCAATTCATCGTCACGATCATCCTAATAATCAACACCGACGCCAAAAATCGCCACCATTATCACCCACATCACCACTACCACCATCGTTGCTATAGTCACTACCACTAGCACCATCGTCATGGTTACTCTTACCACCATCATCTCTGCCGCCACCATCACCACTGCCGCCAATTACCATTATCTCTGTCATCGATATCATCATCAACATCATTACTATCAACATCATAACTACATGGATTTTCATATCATCAAAACCAATAACATCATCTCCGCCACCATCATCATTTACTGTTATCATCAATATCAATATCATCACCATAGTCGTTATTACCAACGTAATTACTAGCATAATCATCATATCAACAACATCATCACACCTAACGTCATGACCCAATACTAGCATCATTTATCATCACAGTCACTGCAATCCCATCAGTATCTTTACCAATACTATTGTAAAAGCCATGGTTGAACTAAGTAACTCACCACACTGTCTGATAACGTTGAGGTATTTTCCCGTGCTAAGAATCTTATGGGCCACCTGCGGATAAAAGGAATGATAAGAAGTAGATAACTTCAAACGATATATCAAAAAAGTAGAATATCGAACAAATCCAGATAAGTCAACAAGGATGTTGTTAAAGTTACAACAAAACTTTGAGAGGCTTGAAGGATAAAACATCAATAACAATATTAGGAATAATAATAAATTCAGTCAGCAACGTCATCTACCAAAACGAATCTCAGATACATAACTAACAAGTATATTTGTATCTAAAACTATCAGTAATCTGAATACTAAACAAAAAATAATTTCACTCATACGCTAAAACTTGTCTTTTATGTTAAAAACAGTAACATTGAGGGCTGACCTTTTCAAGAAACACTGGGATATTCTCTCGAACAATCGTGTAGCGCTGCTCCCAATATTTGCGATAGGTTAAAGAACTCTAAGTTTCCGTGAAAACATTTAACAAGATCTTCTAGCCAAAATCAAAGTAGAGTAGCACTGGTGAGCCCGCCAGATCGAGCTCTTCCCCGACAGCAGATGTGGCTTTTCAGCTCAGATCGTAGCTCACCACACACATACCGACTTTTTGTCACAACTTTTACAGGTGCAGTGCCAAAGCCATGCTACCTGAACTGTTTTCCTTCTGGCACATGCCAGCGATTCCACTTCCCTTTGGCTGTTGCGACAAACAATTCAGACAAATTTTCGGTGACTGTCACACACTAGCCAATACGGTCTAATCAGACAACAAAAGCTATTCTTAATTCTAATATTTTAAGATTTCACACACTTGACTGCCCAAGAGGAAAAAAAAACAACAACTGAAAAAATCAACAGTCTAGCGACATCAAAGGATATGCATCGTTATAATCTTCTGTCACTTTCTCCTTTTGCACTGATCCGTGCTCTGCAACTAGAAACTGAAAACAGAGTGCAAGTTAATTCATCTATGTTCGCACTTTAGAGCCCGCAAAGGTATTGTATGATTTAAGAAGTTATTTTGGAGTAAAACTGTCTCTGAAAGATGTAGTTAAGTGACCTGTTTTTCACGTGAGTTCCTGTAGTTCAGTGGGTAGAGCGTCTGACCGGTAATCAGAGGGTCATGGGTCTCTGTAGCTTAGTGGGTAGAGTGTTTGAACCAATAATCAGAGGGTAATGGGTTTCTGTAGCTCAGTGGGTAGAGTGTCTGACCAGTAATCAGAAAGTTGTAGGTTCCTATAGCTCAGTGGGTAGAGTGTCTAACTGGTAATCAGAGGGTCATAGGTTTCTGTAGCTCAAAGGGTAGAGCATCTGATCGATAATCAGAGGGTTGCAGGTTTTGTTATTTTCGATAGGTTTTTTTCCGAAAAAAAAAACTTCCAAAAACAGGAATAATTCTTTCACTTTTGTTCTGCTGTTTACTTCTACGCTCGGCCTCTCGTTTTACGAAAAGGGTTCATTTCAAGGTAATGTGTAGCGAATTTCTACTGCTACATACCTCTGAGTAGGGGTCGCTAATGATGCCTTTGTAGATCCACTGTTCAAGGATGTCAAAGTATGGAACACATGCCTATACAAATAGAATAGATTCGTGATTTGACAAACGCAGGAGTACTACGTTTCCTATGATTTTCAGGACTAGAACTCTGTGTCATACTTGAAAGCTGCAAAACAAAAGACGTGCGACTTCTTGATAATAAAAATGAAGTCTACTAAATGTTTTTGACAAAGCTCTTTGTTATGTGAAGAATTGAAGAACTGATGGTTCAAACGGTTAAACCTTCCTCAAAGAGAAACTCTTGAATTTTGCTCAGCAAAAGCCCAATGCTTGAATCGTCAATACTCAAAAACCTCACATGTCAAATATTAATTTTCAGTTTAGGTACTTTTTAAGCTTGTTTTTTAAACAAGGGGATGATAATTCCACCACAAACGTTTGAGAAGAATTCTGAAGATTAAATAGCATTACCACATCAGCAACGAAAGGATACTTAGAAGAGCAAAAAGGAACTACTGACCGGGGAGGGGAGATTAAAAAACGCAGATGGAGGATAACTGATCACGTGTTGAGGCAGGATGTATCATAGCAATAACCTGGTTGCCAGAAGGGCAAAGAAAGCGAGGAAGGCCAAAGGCAACATGGAGAAGGACAATGGAGCAAGAGAGAGGTGGAGGTCCAGAGCGGTGACAGGAAAGGGTGGAAGAACCATGTGATGGCCCTACGTGCCAATTAGATAAAAGAGGATAGGATGACGATGTTTGGTAAATATTTGATTAGTGTAGAGGAATCCCCTTGCAATCTGAATACCAGACTCCCAACCATGAATTAGTAAGCTCGCCTGCCCCAGAGACGTACAGGGTCTTTAGGCCTTTTTCAACGTTTCCATGAGAGAAAAAAACCTGCATCGTTCCCCACTCCAAAACGAACCAAACCACAGATAGCCAGAGTATGGAGTCTGCAAGTGAGGAAAATTCTCATACAGCTGCTAAATAAGGACGTTATCACCAAAGCAAAATCACAAGAGGGGTTACAAGACACGCATCAGGCCTGAGAAGATGAATGGTTTGAAATAATGCGTGGTAGACCTGCGAAACTATGAATTGCATACGCATGCATGAAAAGCAATTTATTGGGTAAAAAGAGAAACGGAAAGATTTGATGCTCGCTGTATCTGATCATTCATTACCATCGTTACCATTATAAGCTAACGCTAGTTACCAAACTACTGAAGTTGAAAAGCAAAATTCTCCCTAACTTACTACATAAAAGTTCGGGCTAAAGCTCTGAGAAAATAGCAACAGCACTAATGTCAAGTGTGTGTAACACTTACTGCCTGTGTGAGAAACAAACAAAGCTCTTGCGCTTTTGCATCCCTGTAACAACAAATTAGTTTCAATGTTAGTTTGTCTGATTGTCAGTACTTAAAAATGCTTCACCTTTGCTCGAAAGCGGCTGGTGATTGGTTGGGAATAGCGAAACGTTGTTTGCCCGAAGAGGCCGGGGGGGGTGGGGGTTGGGGGAAGAAGGGAGAACTTTAGGATAAAAAGGAAAATGTGAAAAAATAAAAAATATCTTGTAGCATCGACTTTGTCACATGCCGTGCGAATGTTGCTTAATATATAATACTCTAAATCTGCAACTGAGTTCAAATTGTGCAAAAACATATAAAAAACGAACTGTGGCCAAAGTTTATTGGCCCCTATAAAAGAAAAGCGTGTACATCCTCGAACTAAATTTAAACAGCGATATGAAACACTAGTTTGTTTAGACTACTCCCTCGTGCTGGAACCTGAAGTTAATTGCTAATTAGTGTTAGTTATAGGACGATTTGTACCAACCCTGTAAATCCGACAGCTTTTTCATGTAAGAGAGTGAGAACAGTACCTCCTTTGCAGTTACCCTAAAAAGAAAAAAAGGAAAAAAAGATAAATGAAATAAAAATCTAACTCTTGACTGATTCATAACTTGGTTTTTCAACAATTTTGAAATAGTAAGTTTTACTATAAATCGTATTAAAGAATTTTTTGCCCGGAGATTCTATGAGCAATTAGTTGAGTTCTTGATGACTGATTTTTTTTCTCTATTTGTTCTCTGAAGTTCACCCTCTAAATGGACGTGGTGATTATCAACTTGCAAATCTTGCAAAATTCATCTCGACTCCTCTATAATAAGTACTGTTTTCAAATGATTTCCTGAACCCTTTCAGTCTCATATAGTTATCAATATCCAGGGGTTTCGTTTCTGGCCCAAACGCCGAATGCAACGTCCGGTTACATGTAATTTCCGGTAGTTCACACATGAAATATTTATTCTTTAAGTGTGAAAATACTCCATAGTGCAAGGAAACGCAGAATACTGACTTTTAAAGAGTCCGGGTTTATAAATTTCCGGGAAACGGAGATAATTGCCGATCGGATGGGCCCCTTGCCTTTTCTTAAGAAAACAAATCCAATTTCAAGGAATTCGCGGATCAGTCAAGTAATAAGATCGTGATAAATTTTGCCTCAAAAACTACATCAACAATTGTTGCTTTTTATCATTTTACAAAACATGTTGCTTTCATCAATATGTTTAGTATCATTACAGCCAAAAACTATAAGTCAAAACCTTTTCAATTGCCGCTGCCAGTGACGATAGAATTTCCAATGTTTGCATGCTGGGCTGGATATAAAACCACAGTTTCTGTAGAGGTAACTGGCCCTACAAAACATCAATTTACACCAGTTAGAATTTGTAAAATCCCTAAAAATGCCCTGTTTGTTGGAGATGAAAATATTCTTAAATTACAGC
>JANVCF010242593.1:0-15837 GCA_025388745.1 Hydrozoanthus gracilis
CCCGGGTCGTGTCTGCTGCGCAGTGGCCAAACGGTTTGTGTGTTCGACTTCAGGGTCCCGAGTTCGAGCTCCGGTCAGACCACTGTGTTGTGTCCTTGAACAAGACACTTACGCAGTAGAAATGAGTCCTGGGTGGCTAACTCCCTTTGATGTCCGGGACAAGTCAACTGGCCCACTCTGAAATATCGAGAAAAGGTTATGTTTTTTATACTAAAAAGTCCGAATTTCGGCTTTGACACTCGTCTTCTTTTTATTTCCAATAGAAAATATTATTGACTGAAAATCTGGAATAATGCATAATATTTATTAACATTTTTCTTGCAATGCTACCACAGAGATATCAACCTCGCCATGCGCGGCCGTGCGAGGAATGGGAAGGAGGTTATCTGAGCTGGTTTATCTGTGCAAGCTGCTGCAAGCTGGAGCACTTGTCTTCAGCTGAATGATTGTGCAACAGAAATCTGCGACGGAAAAAGTATACAGTTTCTCTTCCCACTGGTTTGCTAAACACAGTCTGGGTAAGAATTTAGTTTATTTACGTTGTTTTGTGTTAAGCTGAGGACTGTAGACTGAATTCTTTAATATTAGGTGAGTTGCGTTTGGCTTTGTCCCGGGTTCGCCTGGAAAAAGACGCGCCGTGTTCTTGTACTAATAGTATTTTTAAACTTTTTTACTTTATTGTTTTTTATTTTGAAACTAAAGAGAGTAACGAATTCGTTTATTTTCCAACAGGTTGTCGTGGAGGAAAAACGTAAGCGAGGAGATTACACATGTATACGGCGTGCGGCTTGTGAGGTGTGAAACAACATTAGCGAACACGTGAGTAGAAAAAAAAGGAAGGACGGAGCACAAAATGTTATAGTAATCTATTTGTTATAGCTGCTATTGTTATTTTTCAAGCAAAACAAAGAATATAATGAATGAATGAACTGTCACTTTGTTCTATAAACAGTAAAACGCTGTGAGAAAAAGAGCAAGGATCAAACTTACAAGAATATTAGCACGAACAATGACAAAGTATTAGTATAGCCTATAGGTAATTGCATGTTTTTTAGTGATGTTTGGCATAAACACCACGAGAGATATTTTCAAAATTGTTTGATAAAATTTGTTTATAAAATAGTTTATAACCAAAAGGTTCAATAAATTCTTTTTATAAACAAACCAAGGAAGATGGCGTGATGCCAGTCACAGAATCACTGTTCACAAAACTTCGTGGAGTTAAATTATTTTGCCTACAATCCTTGTTTATGAAAGTGTTTCTTCCAACCGACATTTTGTAAAAGAAGTTCATCTTCGTTGACCGTCAAATTTTTCATTTAACGATTTGAAGACCATGTTTTCGATTTCCGAAGTTTGCTAAAGTTAAGTTAAATAAAAAAAATCGTAGCGGTGGCAGGCAGGAAACAACTTTGTGATTCAAACAAACATAATTATATTAACAACAGTTCGTCTTTATGGATATCTTTACTTTGAAGTTTTCATATTACATGCAGAAAACCGGAATGCAAAACTTTGAAGCAGCCGGCCTGTAGAAACCGGCTGCAATCTCACATGAACGAGCGTGACAAGTGTAATTCAATTTCACAGACTTTATAGACAATTCACAGGAAATTTGTAGTTAGAATAAACTGTATAAAAAGTTTTTACACTAAAATCAATCTTCTTCAATCTTGTTGTCGCTTTCAACATTGTCAGCTATAAGGCTTTCATTTTTTTTTCAACCGAGACGCTTGCAGGAAACGTGCCGCCATTTTTTAATACCAGTGCAACCCCTCGAAACCAATAAACTGCCAGGTTTTGTGGAATTGTTAAGATGTTTTAAAATAGCACTGTTTACTTGATCTGTCAAGTGCTTTAAAAAATTTAACTTCGAATGCCCTCTCCTTATAATAATTTGATTGGATATAATTATGCTGAAAGGAACTTTAAAATGCTTAGTTTAAATTAAATGCCTTGTACCCAAATGGTTCAGTTAAATTATGTGTAATATAATAGAAAATTATAGTTTTTAATTGTGCGACGCAAATGAGTAGTGACCACATGGCAAAAATCTGTCCTTTTTATGTATTGCCAATTGGACTGTTATTGGACCATGTTATCGTTCTGAGTAACATTCAAACCACTCAAAACAATTATTGACAAATTTTGAGTGACCAAAGAAATTCCAAAACAAACAAAAAGACATATCTGTCTGGGGATGCCAGTGTTAACCATCAATTGTAACAATTTAACCAGAACTATTATATTCTGCTAGACATATGGTACACAGTAACTTTGACACAATTCAAACAGTATTATATTCATTGATAATACAACAAAGACTTGCAAATGGATTTGCTATAGGTCAGCATCAGCCTCATGTTAACTCAAAGAGATACATACTGGTGCAGAATTCAGTGAGGTACATGTTCTTTTTTTCTTGTAACTACATTTGAGGTAATCCGTAAACCAAAACCTTTACAAAGTACATACTTAGACTTCTATTAAATTAGTCATGTAGCAAAACCTGGCCAGGTTCTCAAGGGTCACTATAAGCATTGAAGGATAGAATTTCTTTGTTCATGGTTGGATAAAAGATCTCTGGATTCACACCCTACTGGACAAATTGCCTTCTAACTCCTACACACACAAGACACAAGCAATATTGCAGTGTCGGTCCTGACAGCACAGGCCCACAGTTTTTAATCAAAACTAAAATCCATACAATGAATAATATAAGCTGAGAAATATGATCAGTTCCTTCCCTGACATTCGTGTGAACAAGCCTGATACGAAAACCATCAAAAACTCTTAAAAAGCAACAAAAGAGAAAAATCTGGAACATATTCCCCGACCTATGCAAGGCCACAAACCTCTGGGGCTAAGGGTGAACAGAAACAAGTCTAAGCACTGTTCGGTTGCAACTGCAGAGTCTTAAGAGATCCAATGTTAACCCGCGCCGAAAGAACCACGAATGAACAATATACATTTATGATCTGCATAAATACCCAAATGGCTTTCCTGCCAAAAGTCTAATAAGTACATTGATATTCCTGAGGGAATAATCGACACTATTGTTTGGGATTCAGAACTATTTTCTCTTTTCCTTCATTGTTCCTCTTTGTTACATAATTCATCCAAAGAGAAAACTATTTCTCTTCTCCTATTGAGCCTGAACTCTTTTGCAGAGGATTTTATTTTTTCATAATGGCTCCTTCATTTTATCATGGCCTAAAATCTTTGTAGGAGCTAGCCCAGTCTATGCCATTTTGTTTATAAAGGTTACTTGGGCATCTCGATAATAATTTTATTTGGATACAAGTTTAACCCTTTCCTGCCCAGGCCATCCATACAAAAAACTCGCTGCGCAGCCGCCCGCTTTTGGAAAAATTTCACCGTTCATGCAGTAAAAAGTAATATATAAGCGCAGTAATCAAGAAATGTTTTCTTTCCACTCAAATTGTTTTAGATCGTTACAGGATAATTTTTTTTATGCTAAATTTAGTGTCTGCCTTTTTGTTTCATTATAACATCTCCTTTTTTCAGGCACTGCTTTCCTCCCGTCTTTGGCAGTCCTTTTCTGTTCAACCTTACGGTGCTGCATGCATACGTGTTTTTCATTCAACAAATCTTCCATGAGCTGAGGCAAAGAAAAAAAGTTGTTGAAATAAACATGATGGTGTTTGTTATGAAATGGTTTTGTCATGTTCATGACTGCATAATGCCCCAATCCTTTCTCGTTTACCTCTTTTGCCTTCCCGAGATAAATCTTGTTGTTGAGAATGTACCCATTCTTTGAATCTGCACAGAGCCAAGCTTTCATCCTGTACTTTGTCAGCTTTTTTGGCATATACTGCTTGAATCCAATGTGACCTATGTAAGCAATCATTCCCTCATCAACAGCTAAATTTTTTGAGGGTTTTAAATATAAAGTTCTTGAAAAGCTTGCTTTGCGTGATCAAGGATGTGCCTACTTTTGAACAACTGGTCATAGCCTGGCTCGCCTCGTTTGGCTTCGTTTGCTGAATTCGAAAAATGCAGAAAAAGTCCAACTTCCTTGAATCTGTTTTTTGAAAAGACCTTTTGCACACCTTGATTTCCATATAATGGATCTCCAGACCAATACATAGATAATTCAGGCAAATTCATTATCCCCATCACAATTAAAATACCAAAATACGCTTCAAGTTCAATCATAGTTATGTCCTCCCAACGTTCAAGGCTTCGTTGGTCATGCCGGAGTTTGCTTCTTGCATTTCTGTTCGTTTGTTCAGCAATATATTGAATCAATTCATCAGTAAAGAATTTTTTAAAGATATCTTTTTCTCGTATGTTACTAGTATCAAATGTTGGCCCTGTTTCTTCCGAAAATTCTTGAATATGAACGACGTTGAAGTTTGTTGTCCACCCATTGTTGTTAGGCCGATCGTCACTGCCATCTTCTGCTTCATCTTCACTTTCTTCGTCCGTTTCTTCTTCACCATACTCAATATCTGAATCAGATAAACTTCCTTGATTTAATTCTCTTTCAGGAGATCCAAAAAGTCTTCATCATCACTACTTTCTCCGAAAATATCAGCGAATTCGTCCACGGTTACCTCTACAGCTGCCGCCATCTTGACACAAATTTTACAACAAAAACAAAACTTCCAAAATTATTCAAACTTATGTGCAAATGCTGTATTCTGATTGGTTATGACCTAATTATTGTAGCAACAACAACAAAAAAATATTCTATCATGTGTCTGGGTGCCAAATAAGGTTCTTTTTGCACCATATATGGAGGGCCGGTTTTGGCCGGTATGGGCTGTTCAGAAAGAAAATAATCCGGCCGGTATGGGCGGGAAAGGGTTAATCCAGCACTTCATTTTAGCATCATTGATCAGAAGTAACAAAACACAATTGTAAGCTCGAGGTTTTGGCCTAACAACACCTCTTTAAGTATTAATTATTTCTCAACTCACAAACCTTTTTTGAAGTGATCACCACAAACTCTTTTTTTTTTTACAAATTCAAGCACGAGGTTCAAAGTCACTTTTGTTTTTGCCTCTTACTGAAATTCTGAGCTTGCATGAGTACCCCTTTTCTGACTTCATGGAGAACCCTGAAGAAACTCTTGTTTTCATGATTTGATCTATTTAAACAACCTTAAACAACAAGAGCATAAGGTGTTTTCCTTGCAGCAAAGCTACCTTTCCTGGTGTTGGTATAGTTTTGTACATTTGGAAGTCTGAAAAGTAAAATAGATGTATTGCCCAGGCAGATGAAAGTTAAATTTTAATGCATGAAACACAGTTATATTGAATCTTTTCTTAGGATTGCATTTGTGTTAATCAAGTACAATAGTTGCAGCTATAACAAAACATTACAGGAACAAAGCAGATTATTTTTTTATGAAAACTATTCCATACACCCTAGACAACATATAAGTTTCTGCTGTTTCACTGTCATTGTTCTGTTTGATGCACTTTCGTTACAACATAAAGGCATTTGATCACTTTTTCACTGGTACTTGACAAATATAAATGCAGTCAACAAATAGTGCTGTACCTGCCTCATTTATTTCAGAAATTCAGTAATGCATTCTTTACAGACAGCTTTGGACAATGCAAACTTTTTATTTGGTTTGTTTAGGCTTATGCGTTATTCCTAATGCACCAGTTGCTAATTAAGCCAGTGATCTGGAAATCAGGTTTGTTCTCTTCACTCATCTCTTCTGCCTGTGTATGCATCCACTTCTCGCTCAGATCTTCACATTTTAGTTTAATTAATCTTTGTGCGACCTGGTTTTCATAAATCCCCTCAAACCAATGAACTACTTAAACAATGCCTGTCACCAAAAATTCTGGCACAGCTGGCATTTGCAGAAAACACCTATTTTTTAAAGTAAAGTAATTTATGCTTCTGGAATTCTTGATTAAATCACTGAGGATGTGAATCTTTATTCTCAGCAGCAGTATACTATAGAGTCAACAATATTTGTGAGGCAGTTGATTAAAGAAAAAGAAGATCCTGAGGGACAAAAACAAGTTAGTAGTATAGCTGCCCACTTGACTAGCACTAGCTGTGACCTCATTGGTTCAATCACCTCCTCAGGATTGTAGTGAACATCACTGGTTTGAAATGCTGAATGTTTCTTTAATTAAATAGTATGAAATACAGTAAATCACTAAAAAGAGATTGGAATCATGTAAATTAAAATTAAATACAAACATATACAAATGTGGATTTTATGCAATTTTACTATCTTTCCTTTTAGATTTTTTATTATTGTGACCAAGTATCTGAGTTGTACATGAATATAACTGGCAATGCCTTTCAGTCAATCCTTGGCGAGTTGTTTGATCTCTTTGGGAGAATTTGCCAGGAATCTGTGTTTTATTCCGCCGTGGAGTTTCAGTTGGTTCTTGGAGAGTGCTCAACCTCTTCTGGAGTCTTTGCAAATAATTTTTCTCCCCTGAAGTGTTGATTGAACAGACAAACTCCTAGGCTTCAGCTGTATAATTGAACTGAAGATGGCCGTCAGATCTTGTGACGGAAGAATAGGTTTACATCATTGCGAATGGCATTTAAATAAAGTTTTGCTGCTAAGCAAATATTTTAGTCTTCTCTGCACGAGTCTATCAAGGTGAGCAAAGTTGTATCATCATTACAGACTGAAAGGGAAATTTTGCTTTCTTCTATCTCATTCACAGAACTTTTGTCAAACAAACTCTTTGTCAGCATGCATAGAAACTAGTTGTTCTATCTCCTTTACATCTTCATTTTCCATGTTGTTATCAAACTCAGCTTCACTATCTCCAGCTTTAGGCACTGTAATAAAAAGAATTTGCAAAATCGAGCATTTATCAAAAATTAGAAACCCCTTAGTGCTGCATACTAATTAGGTAAATGAAGAAAATTCACAGAGGTACAAATTTAATTACTTAAAACTAGGTTCATTATGCTGTTTCATGAGTTTTTCACTGAGTTAACTGCAGCTGTTTCTAAAGCCATGCAGTCTCAGAAACTGGTCAATTCTCCGGTTGATAGCTACTAAAGATGAGGAGGGAAGCCCTGATCGTATCTGCCACTATTCCCACCCACCTCCTAAGCAAAGTGGCCCGGTAGTTTGGTCTTCCCAAATTCCTGCCTAAAAGGTTAACACATCATGTCGATGCCTGGTACTGTCTCTCTTCTTTCTTTGGTACTACTGATCTTTCTAGTATTTCTTCTTAACCCTCAGACTGATCCTAAAAAATGAAAAGGAATAGTTGTAAAAAAAAACTCCCCTCTTCCCCTTTATTTTAAAAACAAATTAGTATATTTGTTTAACTTTTCTCAAAACATTTTTACTTCAAACCCTTTGTGGCCATTCTCATCTTGTGCCTTGTCATCATCATCAACAGTCTTGTTTTACAAGTATTCTACTCCAAATAGCTCCCCAGTGTGTTTTCTTGGGGCCTGATTATTGAAGAATATCAGATCCCTAGCACTGCCACACTCAGTTGTCGAGTGCATCAGGGAATTGTCATTATTTGGCTGGTCAGTAAATAAAAAAAAAACTAATTTAATTTCAAACACATATAATGTATATGTTTTTTTTATTTCATATTTTAATTAAATCTTTTATTATTTTTGTTTAAAAGATGTAAATTAAATCTTTCCCTTTGATTGGTTAACCTACTGCAAAGGATCTGGTATGGATAGCATTGCCTAGTCAGACAGAACCCTGGTCAAGTCAATCTCCTATAAACCACTGGACTTGGCTGAAAATATTTTTACTAGCGTAAACAAACCTTCACTGAGAAGACAACAAAAAGATCTTGGAGTCTAGGAAAAACATATAATTTATCCTTACCAGTCAGGTCTGACCTAGGTTTACCATTTTTTAGCTGAAGCTGTCCACTTTTTAATCCACACTGCAAGCACAGAAGGGGAAAATCACTCAACATCACTGGCCCCAGTGCAGGCATCGTTCTTGTTGCAGTAGATATACTGGCTGTTCTTGTTGCTTTGCTCATTGTTTTGGGCATTGGACTGGAAGAAGGCTAGGCTGCAATCTTGTTAGCTTTCTTCGCAGTCGCCTCTCTTCCATCTGGGAAGGACTCCAGGTATTTCTTGAAGGCAAACTTGTTCTTCAACAGACAAATTGAATTAGAGTGTATCACTGGCGATTTGCACAGAATGCCAAGCCAAGTGCCCTAGACAATTATTCTTGACCATCCATCGAAAGGTCTTTCAACCTTTAAATTCACCTATTTTGAGTGACTCGCCAAGTGTTTGTATTGTACCTTTGGCAATTGATGACAATCTTTATTGAGGAACCTCTTTCACAGCAATGTGGTTTTCAAAAAGGACCTCCTAAAATAATTAAAAGTTATCTGGAAACTAAAGGTAAAAGTAGAAAAATAAAAAAATAAATTGATTGAAATATGATTAAGAATCTAGTATAAAGTTTAAAATATTACATTTAAAAATATTTAGACTAGTTGAAATTTGACTTCTTTTCAGTCTATCCTTGACAAAACCCTTGACTTATTTGGAGGCTTCACCTTGCTTTTTTTGAAACTGAACTGCCTGGCCTCAGTAATATAGCTGGAGTGAAGTTGCTGGTCTTTCCTGAGGAAGTCTGGTTTTAAATTTTTTGAGTTAAAAGAAAAAATCCCAGAATTTATGTAGTTTTACTGAGTGAAATTTGTGTCAAACTCCTTTTGTGTGGTGTGGTAAACAAAGGTTCACTGAATCCAATTTCTCAGAAAATGTTTGATAAAAAATTAATCTAGCCTACTAAATATTTCTTGTGTAAAACCCTAAGTTCTCTAAAAGAGAAAAGGTTGCAAGAATCGAACTTGCACATCACTGTGGATGGCTCCAGCTCCCTTTTTGGTATTTTTTTTTGCAATTATGTTTGTAGAAAACTAGTGTAATTATTACAAGTGGATATTTGCAATATTTACAGTTGGAACAAAAATGATTTACTCTAAAAATTTAAGAAACTTTCATTGTTTTGATAGAGTACTTGTAGGACTGCTCAACATTATTTGTTGGGTAACAGTGACCATAGTACTGCCTATGGCCATCCCATTTAAGTGGGAATTGTCCTAACTTAAATAACAACAATATTTATTTTATTTGCACTTTCATTTTATCTTTTACAGGAAAGAAAAAATACTATGTTTTGTTGCTGGTTAGTTTATTTAATGATAAGGTAGTTTGAAGAGGTAATATAGAAGTATATTAGTAAGGAAAGTGTAAGTTTGTGCTAGATATGTGTCAGCAGAGTGTTGGCAGCAGTTGGGATCACCACTGATGGGGTTTCTTCATGCTCTGGCTGATCCTAATAAATTTAAAGACATAGATATAAAAAAATACTTTTTACCTCAAACCCTCTTCTTATGCATTGTTGATATCCTTATCATCATCAGCAGTCTGTACTGCCTTTCTGGCCTGGTTAAACAAGTACTCTGCTCCAAATGGCTCTCCTGTATACTCTCTTTTGGCCTTTAAGTTGGCAAATATCGGATTCCTGCTACAGTCAGTCAATTGAGTGCCTGATGGAACTGTCGTGTGCTGGCTGGTTGGTGCTAGTGGCAGCCACTTCTGTTGAGCACTTGTGACGTGACGGTTTTGGACAGGGACTGCAGCATCTGTCTTTTGGGGAGAGCTGGGTTTTCCTGATACAGTGATTATCAGTTTCGATTGTAGACCAAACTATTTTAAAATGTAAAGTGAGAGTAGACTGTTTCAAATGATCAAGATAATAATTTTCTATTTTGTACGCTATTGGTAGTACAATAATATATATGAATTTTCAGTTTCAAGAAGTACTGGATATAGCTTTAATGCAAAATTGAAAAAATTACAAATAGAAAAAATTGCACACAATTATTAGATAAAAATAATTGAAAATAGAAAGAAAAATTAGATTAAATAAGTAAATTGAGTAAAATAAATTAAAATTCTAAAACAACAAAACATAACAGTAAATGAATTGAAAAATAATTGACAACAAAAAACAATTTTTTAAAGTCAAAATAATATATTAACCAAAAAAATTGCTCCTTGTGTTCCCCACTTGATGTCCCCAGTGCAGTTGATGTTCATGCTCCTTTAATGTCTGATCATCACTGTCAGTCTAGCCAGCGCCTGTGTCTCCTTCAACACCTTAATGAAACAGATGTATGTGCGATTATCAATCAAGAATAATCTCATCTTTGTTCTCATGGTTTAAAAAAACTAAAGCAGAGTCTTATCTTAAGGTATTAGTCAACACTTAGCTCTTTTACAGTGTGATAACAATACTGTTTTGCAAATTGCTCTTCTATAACTTTGTTGAATCTATAACACATTGCTTAATTTAAATCCTATTGTCGAATGTAATTTTAAATATTCAAGTATGTACCGGTATAATTATAGTGTGCATTAGTATGTGTGTGTGAGTGACATAGTAATGCAATTAGCAAAAACTTGAAACTGGCAACCAGAGATTTTAACCCTAAAGTTTTTTTCGGTTGCCAAAATCCTACTTATTTAGTTATTCTAAAATTATTATTCTGATTAAATTTTAAGTAATTTTATTAATTATTTTCATTCTTATGATAAGGGTAATAGATTATTGTTGTTATTAAAAACTCTACATGAAAAAAAAACTGCATTCAGCTGACTGGTTACAAGAACCCAAAGTGTTTTTAACTGCATAAATTCAAAACTTTTTTAATTCAGTATTTTTACGAATATTGTCGACCAAAAGGCCTCATAATGGATAGGTGGTGAAGACTGTTGTGTTCTTTATTAAATGATTCTGTAGTAGTTATAATATACATTTTTAAAAAAATTAATGAGAGCGATTTACCTTCTGCTTTGGCTTAGAGTCTCTTAAGAGACCCTGTGACTTCTGGTTTTTAATTGTATTCTTCACTTCTTTTACTCTTTTGGTGCATTGGTATTTAACTTTAAAGTAATTTTATTGTTTGTAATTCTTATGCTAAGGGTAATAATAGAATGTTATTGTTATTGCTGTTGTGTAAAACCTCTACGTGAAAAAAATGTATTCAGGTGACTGATTACAAAAGCCCAAAGTGTTTTAACTACATAAGTACAAAACTTTTTGAATTCAGTATTTTCATTGAGTGTTGTCAATTAAAAGGACTTATAAAGTTAATGACAGAAAATTTACCTCCTCAGTTGACTTAGGGTCTCTCAAGAGACCCTGTGACTTCTGGTTTTTAATTATTTTCTTCGTTTATTTTGCTTTTTGGGTGCATGTGTATTTAAGTACCCATCCACAGTACATATCGTTGGTTTAACTTAGCATATTGATCTGAAATGATCAAAATCTTATACTTTATGTTTATCTCAGGATAGGAGACCCAGTAGTTCTTTATCAGTTTAGTTCCTTCTCATCATCTCCCCAACCACAGTACATAATCATTTCAACTCAAGATTGTAGTGTTGAACTTGCATGGCTTATTGATCTGAAGGGAACAACACCCTCCCATGAAAAAAAGTTAAAACTCATTCAAAATCTTAACACACACCCAACAAAATTGACTGAAATCGTTTGTTTATTCCTGAATTTATTTAGAAATTAATTCTTTGTGGCAAACAATTAATTTAGCTAAAACAAAGACACTTCAGAGAGAAAAGCAAGGAAATTCTTAGTTTGTTATTATGAAAGTTTGAAAGATCCAAATTCTCTTACATTTTCTTCAAATTTTCGAGCTTTAAACGCAGAGTCTCGTATCCGGAACAAATGTTCTCCAGCTTCCAGAACAAAAACACACTACAAGTACATAAGGAGTAAATTTTTTTAAGGTGATTATGTTAAAATATCGAGCTCAAATCTTCACAAAATCTGGAGAAATCGAGTTCACTATTATGTCGCCAGTTTATAAACGATCACATAATCACGCGTAAATTTCGGCTCGAAAATCATTCAGTGAAATTTTATTGACCACATACCTGTCTTAGTGTAGTTTCTTTCCACTCAGTTTCTAGGTTTGGAGCAATCCAACTTATTTACCATAGAAATGGTCTCGTACCCACAACTAATCTCTCTTGTTTGTCGCCTGGCTGAAAATTTTGAAACGAACAGGCATTCTGATTGGTTAAATCTTGAAACAAAAGTTGAAACCATTGGCACATCTGATTGGATAATGCTCGTTTCAAGACAAGAAATTCGACGTCACACTAAAGAGGTGGTTTTGCATATTAAACATGTTAATAGACAACACATTACTCGCATCAAACGATACATTTAGAAAAGAGAAACAAACTCAGTAAACACACTAAAACGAATCTGTTTTTAACTTAGAAATTAAAAAGAAATATAACCTTGAGTTAGCCAGAAACACATAATCCAAACCTTCTTTTATCGAGTTTGTTAATGTAGTCTTAGCATTCGACAGTTTTAAAGTTTAGTCCTTGAAGGCAGTGACGGTTTTGTATGTTAAAAAAAAGTCCGTGATTTGTTTAGAACTTCGAAATAATTACAAATCAAACTAATAAACTCATGCCAAATATAAAACTCGTCGTTAAGTCTATCCTGATAAAAAGCCACAGCGATGCTTGGTTAAATTTAGCTAAACAGCACTCGATGTCACTCGATGCCAATATAATAGCGATTATAACTTGTGTTTGCATTTTTGCTGAGAATTCAAAACAAAATAGAACTCTAGTCATAAACAAATAGCAGACAACATAACATTAGAAACAATGCAAGAAATAACAAAATAAATTATGAAGAGACACACGAGAAGACTTCAGTCTTTTTTGTCAAACATTTCGGCCGCACTCCAGAGACCATCTTCAGTATATGATATGGACCAGTGAATGCTACTGATTTACAAATAAGTATTTGATTAAAAAAAGTCTTCTCGTATATCCCTTCATAATCAAATTCTATGCCCCTGTCAACATTTCCAACAATATTCAACTTAAAATAAGGTGAATTGGTGAAATCTTTGAGAACTTACTCACTTGCTTCGCGTATGTTCCTCCTGCTCTCTGCTAAATAAACTTCATTATAAGCACGAGGAATATTTAATAAGTTAAGGGTTTTAAAACTTTTGAAGATCAGTCTCTGTGATCGGTCAACATTTCGATAAAATTTCCAGTCTTGTAGAGAAGCATATGCAAGCATGACACACAAAGTACTAAAGCTGGTTAAATTCTTTAAAACCTTGCTAGTCAAGACTGCTGTAAGCTGCGGGGCTGAAAAGAAAAGACGCGACCGCATAATTAAGTCAACGTTATTGTGACGTTGTTCGCTTAAAAGTCTTGGTGAAAAATGTTCGCTTAAAGCAGTTTTGAGATGTCCTCAACTAAAAAACAAAACCAGTTCTGACAAAGGGTTTTAAAAACGGGTTCAAGGAGCAGATATTACACAAATGTTGATTTATCAGTTTTTTTTATTTTGATCAAGTCGTTGCCAGTTCGGGATGTAATATGATCCCATAATCGATTGAGAGTTTTGGCGGGAACATATAAGAACGGTTTGTAGCGCTTGGTAATAACGTGTTCGCTTCGGCAGCACATATACTAAAATTGGAACGATACAGAGAAGATTAGCATGGCCCCTGCGCAAGGATGACACGCAAATTCGTGAAGCGTTCCAAATTTTTTTTTCTACAGCTTTAAAACTTGCTGGTAAATGCTGCAGATTTTATTTAGAACAAAAAAGCGAGTGTATCGTGAATTCCGACGTTTGTATTGGACTGAAAGAGTTCGCGCTGTGATCTTTTAAGATAGTGCGTTTAAGAGATTTTGAAACTAGAAGAGCAGGCCGTCGGCAAACCTTTCTCTTTTAGTCTACAAACCGTCATTGCCGTAAATCTCTTTTTGCAAAGTTTAAACAGTTCTAAAGTTTTCACAAGAACAAAAGCTAGAAATATGGTAACCAAAGTTATTTCTGTCGAACAAAATAAAGAATGAGCATTTAACGGTTGATTTAGCTAAACAGCTTTCGATGTCATTTAGAGATAGAACGTAGCGCATTTCGTGTGTAAAACCTATTTTTAGTTTGCTGAGAAGTGCAATAGAACTACAACCCATGGTCAGCCGCAAACAATAACTTATTTACATGTTGGAGAAATCTTCGCAATAGATAAAAAAAGTAAGGGTTTTTTAAGCTAAACGGCACTCAGTGTCAATGAGAGTTAGAACAGTTGAGATTTTGCTAAATAAATCAGCAACACTTTATTTTCAATAAAGGTCATAATACGCTAAGAAGTTAGAAACAAATTAGGTTAACGTACTAAAACTAATCCGTATTTTCTTAGAATTCGAAAAGAAATAAAACTCGTGGTCAGCAATAATTTAACAAAATTATAATTTTTTCTTTTCAAGACACTTTTTTCCTTTGTGCTCATGTACATACTCTTTAACTTCTGGCTCGGCTGGAGAAGCGCTGGTGGTGATAGCCATTTCTTTAGCAAACTTGCCTTGCTGCACTGTGCGAATGATCACAGTCATAGCTTGATCTAGAATTTCGACTGAAAGCTTTGGTTTGTGATTCTTGGCGTAGTCGTTTCGTCTTGTAGTTCTCCTGTTCTCCGCTCCTCGCCTTGACTTGAACTCCCGTATTTTGACAATGGGGAGTGCAATCGCATGTTCAGTGATGAAAGGCTAGAAAAGTGCAAAAACCGTTTGGCTCCGAGTTCCTCCCCTGTATAGTGATCTTGTGGGTACTAACTTCCTTACGCACTTCGGGGTCGGTTTTAGCAGGTGTTTCAACGCAGCACTGGTTCGAACTGATGGGGCTGCTGTCTTGGAGGTGGCGCAGGTACAGTGTCCAACAGCTGACGAGCTGGGGGAAAAGGCTCTTTTGCTGTTGTGCTGGCAGTAGGGGATGGGAGGACCTGAGCCACTACCAACCATAGCTCTGTAAAAACAAAAATAAAACATAAAGAAGAACATTTTTGTTACTCTGCTGGGTTGATGACTAGATAGACTTTATTGCACTAAATGTTTGATCAATTCTACCTTCTTAGACTGGTTACATCCTCTGTAATGGTCTACTTTGACGTCTGTGGTTTCGTCTGTCAGAACCAACCAGTTTGAGTTCTGTTGGCTCGATACCTGGACAGGTAGAGAACGCGGCTGTCTCGAAACTGCTACGGCAGGATCTTCCACAGTCGGATAACTTCATCTGCAGTCGCTTCGGTTACGTACGCAACAGTTTCGAGGGATAACAGCTTTGCTGCAAGGTCTTGAATCTCTTTCCATTCCAGCCACGCACTCCACCCGGGCCAAGAGCTTTGGAGCCAGCCTCGGGATCTTCAGAGGTATCATCATGGAGGCTCTCATGGGTAGAGTCGTTCAAAGGAGGCGATGGTGTTGCAGCTACCAAGTCATCAGGAGGCAATGGTGTTAAAGTTATTGCATCGTCAACAGGAGGCAACAGTGCTTGATGAAGCTCTGCAATAGTGGGATCACTGTCCTCCAGTTTCTGACTCTCCAGATAAACAAACCCCTCATCGGTGTTGTCGGTAAGGTCGTCTGGTTCGTCAGGGTCCAGGTGTCTCCCACTGTTTGCCCGTTTGGTGATAACAAGTACTCGACACCAAGGTGCTCTCCTGTGTACATCCCAGGGTGACGCAGGCTGACAAGGTCCTTGCCATACACTATTTGGGAAGTTTATATAATATAGAACAACAAGAAAGCATAACATTGCTAGGAGTAGTTTTACAGAGTAACTGCAAATTTAGCCTTCATATTAAGAACAAGCTTTTTAATGCAAATAAGTGTTTGTTTATTACAAGATCTTTATGCAAGGAAGGTTAAGACCCTATCCCCTAAGGACTCAGATCTCTTGTTGTTTATAAATTTACTTGTTCAAGCTGTGCAGCTTGCTATGTCGGAGAGACCTCCCGA
>JANVCF010242704.1:0-15837 GCA_025388745.1 Hydrozoanthus gracilis
AATAAAGTACTGATCTAATTTTAGCCTAAACCAGGGTTAAAGTAAAACATCCTTTGAACAACCCAGTTCAGGACGAATAATCTGGGTAAGAAGTTGAGTTCTTACCTCGGTAATTTCAGCCGGCCGTCCAGAGTCTGTAAACACCTCTATTCCGTTCAAACCGACGTAGTGCCTGTCGCCCCACGTGTCCTTTATGTTTAGAACCAGCTCTTTCCCTTTCGGTAGAATGGGAATTTCAAACACTAGAGCCCTGAATGATAGAAAAAAGGGAATAAGTTGGACAACTATGGTTCGTACTGATTGATGAAAAAAAATAATTCAGGAGTTTTCCTGGGTCAAAAAGATTTTTTGCAGGACCCAACCCCAACTCTCTCCCCAACTCAACTTAGCAACCATGCAGCCAAAGCTATCGCCAGGTTCTTTGGCCCTCAAAGCACAAGCAACAGTTAGGGTGTTGAAAAATTTTCCGCAAAATTCCAGGAAGTGTTGGGTCATTAACTGTTTTTTCCAGGAACTCCTTGTGATGAATGCTGAGTAAACTTATCTTACTCGTCAGTATCAGCTTGTTGTGTGTTGCTAGTAATGAGGTCCTCGTCCAGTGAGTGTTTGACTTGCTTTGGAACATCACTTGACAGAAACGCATCCAGAGCATCGTCTAGTACAATAAAGCAAGAGAATTTAGTGATACATTCTCTCCTCTCAGAGCAAGCCTCGACAAGAATAACAGCAAAAAGAATGAACAAAAATCTTTGTGAACATGCACATCGAAACATAACCACAATATCGTTAAAGTAAACGGTTTTAATTGTCGTTACTAACGTTAAATTTAGTAGTGGTGGTGGTAGTGGGTCGCTTAAAGTTCTATAAAAGAATGGTAAGGCCTCCAAGTAACATCGCAGCTTAGGCTTCTTCAAACACTTAACTTCACGACCTCAACTTGCAATATACATTTACGAATAAGATTATCGTAAAACGCTAACCTCTTTAAACGAAGAAGGTAGATAACTAACCTTTGTTTGTAAGATCTAAGTTTTGCGTGATACGTCCCCTGTGAGACTTCTCAAACATAGAAAGCACGTCAAGCGACTCCTCCAGACTCAGTTCCTTTTGTCTGTGAATAATATAAAAAAATGAGCACTTTTTGTCCAGCTTTGTGCGGGTACTTTTAGGGGGACCTTAGGCTACCACAAAGCAAAGGTGATGGGCGAACAACATCATTATGGCAATTTGACGATCTGCTATAAACATACTGTCAGAATTGCAGCCACGATTATAATCTATAAGTTGAGCTTTCAACTTTAAAAAAGCATTTTTAAAACTCATTTTTGCAACGTTTATGAAAAAAACGGATTTTATTTCTTTGCATAGATAAACCATTACAAATACTTTAAAGGTCTGTGCACACAAAAAATAGATACTTTGTTTTCCCTTACGATGTCATCTTGGTTTGCATCTTTGATTAAAGCAAGGTAGGTTGTATAAATCCAAGTTCAATTTCCTGCTTGTTTGTTGCTAAAACTTATCCTGACGACCCGCATACCTGGAAATCAACCTGTCAGTCCGCAACTAAGTGCACAGTCTAACAAAAGCTTGATTGAGTTTCTTCTAACTACTTAGCTCTTTTTATTTCCAGGGGCAGTTGCAACTGGCCTCACAGCTGTTAAGAGTGCCCAACCATTTTTGTTATTGTGTATAGTTTGTGTAGTATAGCTTGTATAGTTGTGTAATGTATCGTATAGGTAAAGCTAATAAAAAAAATTAAAAAAACCCTTTGAAATCCCCGTTTCAACCCCAGAAAGGTACAAACGTACATACCTTCTCCACATGGTTCTCTTAGAGGTTACAGGCTCGTTTCCAGGCTCCCCACTGAGCATTGGATTACCACTCGGTCCCAAACCAGCTTGAAGTTTTGTACAACTCTTTAGAAAAAATTATACAACATTTAGTTGAGATACAATCATCAGGTGTTACGCTACAAAATGGAGTAGAACATTCCTTATCATTTGTTTTACCAAAATACCGACAAGAAAATATACTTCAACTATATTTCTATGTTATATGTTCCAAAACGGGAAGATACCTTTTGAGTGGTCGGGCTTTCCAGTGAACCTGTGAGATCACCTCCCCTATGCAAACGAAAATAACACTTTAATTTCAAATGAAAGGGTTGTTCATCAATGGGGATAATCATTGAAGGATATTTATTCCAATGTCTCAGGAGTATAAAGGCCAGCCAAAACCCGGTCTTATAATCGCCTGATGAAGACTAGCAGTAGCAGTAGAAATGCTGCACTTAGTTATCAACGTAACCGCGAGACAATTCAATAAGTATTCTTTAACTTAACATACAGAGGGGAGTTTCTTCATTCTAAATATTTTACTTTGGCCATTTAATGTGGTTAGAAGCATAAAAAAAGCCAACCTTGAGGCTAAGTCGGGTTTCCACTCTCTCTTTGTCCTATGTTCACATTCTGACTCTTGTCTGCTAGGATTGTTTGAGCGGCGTCCGCTGGTAGGTCGCTCCCTCTTTGGCTTTTGTTCGTTATGTTCTGACTCTTGTCTGCTAGGTGTATTCGAGCGGCGGCCACTGCTGGGGCGTGACCGGCTTTTTCTTGGGGAGAAAATGTCCTCAACCACACCAGGGACACTGCCACTTCTATTTCTTTCACACGTTTCTTAACGAACCAGCAAACCAAGTTAGTTGGGGCTCAAAAAATCCATTTCAAAGAAGAACTACGCAAAATTTTTGAAACCTGTACTTCTAGAATGCAAATTCGTCTTGAATACGTTTAAGACATAACAAATACGAGTTTCATTCAGTGGTAAAGAACCAAAGGTAAAAATACTGTACCTGTAACGTCTTCATCGTCAAGCCAGATAGGTTTTGATTTTGGCCTTGAGGATCTGTCATCAAGTTTTAGGATCTATTAGAACTTACAGTACTACAAATAGCGGGGTGAAAACGCTAGGAATACGACTCATTCGAGGACTTAATAGAGTGCTAGTTTATCAACACTTATAACGGATCCAAAAAAGCCAAAACTTTAATATAACTACCTTTCTTTTTTACTTTTCTTCTCAGAGTCTAACCAAGGTGGTCTTGTGGGAAGGGCAGCAGAATCTCCTCTAAACGTAACGAACCAAAAACACAAAATGGTAAATGGTTTGAACCCGGTAGTAACCGTAGATCGTATGGTGAGATCGTCCAGGTTAGTGTAATCCTGAGAAGGACTGTTGTCAATGTAAGTGACATGACATTTTGACAACCTGTGCGAAAGTCATCTTCAGAGTCAAGAGAGGAATGGTGCATCAGTTGAATACTAATATAGCCTGGTACGCAAATACTGATTGGTCGGTTAAGTTGTAATGTGATTAGTTGTGGGATTAAAGTTATGCCTCGTGATAGGTGGTTTTCGATCCGTAAATGAAAGTTAGCTCGTTCTGTTCCTTTCGCTGTTTTTTAGGTCGCGAATGTGTCGTTTGTAGACCAAACACAGTTTTACTTGGCAAATCCGATAAACTACATCACTCTAGGGATGAAGGGACACGTTCCACATCCTATGTTGATGTGTAAAGAAGGTGCGATAGATTACATCACTTTAACTTTTCTTGTAACAAGATGAACGGGCAGGCTCCTAAACCGAAGCTGATATGTAAAAAAGGTGCATTAGACTATAACACTTGAACTTGTCTTGTAATAAGCTGAAGGGACACGTTCCCAAACCTATGGTGACATCTAAAGAAGGTGCGATAGATCACATCACTTTAATATAGAAATATAAAATAAGCGTGTGCGCTCTGTCCATTGATATAAGTTTACAAGTGTTTCTATCAATGAACAGAGCAAGTAGGCGAATTTTATATTTCTTTTATAAAATAGGGCACACAAACAGCCGATAAATCCCCGCAATGACGTATGAAAACATACTCTATTCACGTTTGGAGTGCAAACGCGAACGCGCGTTAAATTGCCTTTGTTTTATAATTTTTCTTGTAATAAGAATAAAGGGACAGTTTCCTAAACCGATATTGAAGGTGAAAATCAATAGATTGCATCACTTTATCTTGTCTTGTAAAGGGTTGATCAGTCACCAATCTTATAGAGTCCCAAGAATCTGCCAGCGTTCATTTTTTGATAGCACTGGCAAGTTCGAGCCCTGCTTCTTACTGAGTTTGCTTACATACCTGATTTCATTTGAAACCATTTGCAGTGAGGCTGCTTTTCCCGTCGAAGAACAAAGGTTGGGGGTTGAATTGGACCTGTTTAAAGCCATAAAACAATTCCACTCAGTTTCTGCACGTATGGCGTCATGAAAGATAAACTTGAAGACAAGATACAGGCGACGTTTCATGATTTTTCTAGCACCTTTACGTGTGCAATACCTCTGCTGACATTGAAATTATTTGTGTCATTTGAAGCACATACCATACGTTAATTTAGGTTACTCAAACATGCTGATTCTCAGTAACAAAGAGCATTCTTTCGAGAAAATGTGTTCATTCATTCATAAGCAAGTGTCGCCTAACCCTAAACTTGATTTAAGTAATAGGAAATCAAATACCTCATTGATGTCAAAGGCACCACCACCTGGCCGTCATTAGCTTCTGACTTCAGCAACGATTCCATTACTTCATCTTTCAGTCTATCAACAAACGTACGCACCGTTTGATAAAGAAAAATAAATGTTACAAGTTTTAAACTCACAAAACGCATATTCAAGAGACAGATAAACGGAAAGGTTTTGGACCAGGCTGTCTTTGGGAGCATTCAACTCCTGACAACAATTTTAAAAACTTTGGTTATCTTTACAACGCCTATGACATGAAATATTCTGTTACGGCAGTGAATAGATCTTTCTAAATGAGGAACAGTAGTGAAAACATTTTGTCAAAATCTGTTATGATTCTCGAGATATTAACAATGATGACAACAGTTGTTGGACAGGCAAATTTTCCGTTTTTTAAAAATCTGCTGCCAATCCATAACCTTTGAGTGAACTTAGGCCAAACTTCCAATGGTGATATATCTCAAGGTATTCTTCAGAATAGTTGCTAGTTCTGTTCAAAGGTTAGGGATTGGCAGAGGATTTAAAAAAAATTGAAAACTTGTCTGTCCACCTAGTGATGTTGTCTGTGTTAATATCTGGAGTGCAATAACAGATATTAACAAAAATTTGCCACTGCTGTTCCTAATTTATTTTGGAAAGATCTATCTACTGACATGACAAAATTAAAATGTTTTATGTCATAGGCACTTTAAGAACCGCGAAGGCTTTCATCAAGCAACATCAAGGGGAAGAGATAAAAGAGCCTGGGTGTCAGATTGTTCACCAAGAAAACTCCATTTTTGAAAGTGATTTAAAAAAAAAAACAGGACGAATCAGGCGGCAGAGGAATGGTTAGTAAAGAAACTTGAATCTGTCCATTTCTACGAAAAAAGCATTTCCTTCTGTAACACAATTCATGTTCCATAGTACAGTACCTGCCATAATATAAGTTTGATTCTGGACTCTGTGGCTGCGACCGGCCTCTTTTCTCAAAGTTGGCAGCAAGTTGAAATCGTGGACTTCTAGGTGACTTCTGTAGCATTTCACGACGGCTCGATGGGGATTTAGAAGATACAGAAGCAGGGTTTGAATCACTTGATCTGTGAAACACTCGCTACAATTAGAATTCTTAAATGCTAGCAAAGTGCTCAAGATAAAATCAGCTAGACAGCTCAGCTAACGAGTGTTTAGAGTAATAAAGAACATGCATTTAATCAGCAAGTTTTATCTTCCCTTGGAAGATATCGATTAGTTAGTAATTTCATTCGCTGTTTTTTTTAAATTCGTTTATTGAAGCTCGCTAGGTAACTCACCTAGACTGGGTGGCTACTTTAAAAGCTGGTTCTCTTCAGCCCCGGTTTAAACGGAAATTCAAACAGTGATTTATTCTCTAAAAGTGGAATAACGGTTCTTATAAAAATAATTCTGTTTCGATTTTCCAAGGAAAAAAACATTACAATTCCAAAATAATCTCTGTAAGGTCGGAAACAAGAACGTTTGTTAAAAAATTTAATCGTGGGTCTTTGAACAACTGGGCCCAGCAGACTGCGAGTCCTCGGGAAGAGATATTTTGAAAGTTGTTGGTTTAAATTTGTCATAAAAACTGAAAAGGTTATGCAATCTAGCTAGCCTTTTTAAAACCACACTAACTTACAAAGCACTCCCGTACTTTTAAATTTACCTTACTTACTACTACACTGACGAGCACATAAGAAATGTTTGAAACCCTATGATTTCGTAAACAAGATCAACTACCGAACAAGTAAGTTGATAAGAAGTATCACTCACTCAGAAGATCTATGCAGTTTTCCTTGTTCCGAAACAAGTTCCATTCCTGGTTCAATAACTGGAATTCTCTCATCTCTATCTGCCGAGCGGTTTTCTAGAATGACTGTCTCACTTCTGATTAGTGGCTCTGGAGCGGGCTAATAACGGAAAATCATTATGTCACATCATGCACCTTTATACACAATTAATTTTACCTGAAGAAATATCACATACATAACGTCCCATGCAAAAAATTCAAATTCAAATGTCACACCACTTTCACTTCTTGTGAAAAAAGCTCCTTCTGTCTTGAGTGTTCCAGCAAAGAAATGCAGAATTAGATATTGCATTTACAGACTGCATGGCACGAAAGAAATGGTATTAAAGTCCGACTGATCTTGTTTATCTTAACAAGATATCTTGGTCAAAATATCAAGTCCCGCCCACTATCGAAGTAAATTTTTTCTTCTTCTAAATACTTTCCACCCCCTCCTCTCCTCTTCTGTTCTTGGTTTTTCTCATTTATTTTTATATTATTGCGTTGAATTGTCAAAATTTACCCGCTTTTAATTTGTAGAACTAGCGCTTTTTGTTGGTGAAATAAGAAGAAAAGGGAATACCGTTAAGGACGACGGTATTAAGAAAGAACAGCTAGTGAATGAGCTGTTAGTGATCTAGCAACAAAGGTGCTTGGATGATACCTGCTGGTTCTCGCCTAGGATACTTGCTGGATTTGCACTGCGTTCCCGAAGATTAATCACCTTGCAGTAGTCAAAGACTTGGTTTCCACATCCCTGAGGTGCACACAAAAACAGAAACCAAGTTACTGGTATGTTAGATAAGAGTTCTTTAGATTCGACAACTAGTACGAGTATGATTTTTTACCCATTTGTCTTGACTACAATGAGATTTCCATAAAAACTTGGCTCGTGGACAGAGATTTTGGCAACACAGCGAGAAACGCACGCAGATTATTCCTTCCCGGCCAGTATAGCCTCTTGTGGTCATTCTGAGAAGTCAGCACTTTGATAAGTAATTTCAATATTTGTGAGCTAACATTTAGCGAAACTTAAGGCTAATTAAACGATTGTTGTTGACGAATGGGAAAAAAATCGTTTTCAAATCAAAGGTCTCTAATACTATTACCACTTCACACTGCTACAAGTACAATTAACACATAACGGTAATCACAAGGGAAATTCAAGTTTTTACCTTGTCGATTATTCCTTCCCACATCAGTTCACCTCCGATAAACAGCCTAGCATTCTTTGCACCAACCACAAGATCCTATGTAGCAAACATAGATCTTTAAGTAAAACATAAAAGTTTACAGCATGGTATTAGAATGTCAAGCAACGTACTTGGTCGAGTTTTATAGCTTTTTTCCGGAATGTGCATTTTTCCAAAATGATTCGCTGGAAGGATTCCATTTAAAATATTTGAGTATATTTAAGTATTTTCTACCTTTATTCATTCCATTTTGAGAAAGAAAACTAAAAATGATTACAACGAACAATTTCAAAGCTACGATGTTGAACTGCAAACATTATTAGCTAATTGTGCAACAAAACACCAATCTTGCAGCCATAAACGAATTCTGTCCAAAAGAAGTGGAAACGTGAACCATTTCAGTGGCGACCATAGCTTATTCAAATGAAAAAACAAAAACTTTCTTAAAGTGAGGAACAGAACACAACACCTTCGTTCCTCTGTTGTAGTTCCAGATGCATATTTTTGACAAACCGTAGGGGGAGTCATCTGTGGTCTGTAACCCTGGAAGATGGAACATCAGTTCCACAGGATGTCCTGCCTCCATTTCACATGTCCACATGTATTTATCTTTAGTTGTCTGTCAAGCACATCAAAGTTAGAACCAGTATATATGTATGTCAACTGGATAGATTTAGGACGTAATGAAAGAGTGGCATCTTTAAAAACATTAAAATGTTTTTCACCGAGTTTACTATTGGGAAATTCCTATACGTGCGTGCAAAAAACAAAACCAATGTTCTTGTTTACTGTTAAGAAACCATATTACATTTGGTCTGAAACACAAAAAAAATTATAAAGATTGTAGTTTGCAAGACACTGACTCTCTTCATTAGTGGTTTGAAGTTATCTAAAACTTTCCAGAACCCGAGTTCTGGAACAGCACCACTCAGCTACTTTACATATGCTGTTCTTCCTCTTACCTTAGTTTTCCTGTTACTCAGGTTGTTCAAGTTTCCGCTGTCTCCAATATTACCAGACAAACTGATATTGCTGCCTTCATACGGCACCAAGTTCCCATCATCATTGTAAAATTGAACCTGATGGATACAATTTTAAGTACAACAGCATCTCCAAGTATATGAAAATCAAAATACTGCAAGGCTGTTCTTTGTATAAGTCTATTAACAGAGCAACACTAACTTTGTTTCACTAAAATAATGCAACGTCGCTGATCAGAAATTGGGGATATTGCAGGAAACATTAATAAAAACTGCACCAATTATTGTGAACTTGAATAAATGGACTTAACCACCACTGTTTCAAGCAGAAACGACTCGAATTGATGCTTGTAACAAAAAGCATTGAAAGTTCCCTATAAACAAATTCTTAACAGACCACCACAACAAATGCTTCAGTATCAAAGTGAAGGTGTTAAACAAAGTTCCAAATCACCTCTGTAAGTCCGAGTCTACACGGATCGCCCCAGTTGGAGGAGATCTCTAGGTTAACGTCAATTCCTTCTCTTTCGTCCTTTGAGCTTTTCTCTGCAGTTGATCTTGAAGACAGTGGACAACCACGCTTATTCTGCATTTCAATAAAAAGCTTGTTACTACAATTTTGCAAGCCAAGTTCAACCTTGTAAGGTTGTGTCGGCGGCGAGTTGGCTAGGCAGTAAGCGTCTTCAATTTGTTAGTCTAGGGTTGTGAGTTTGGACCACTAGGGACCTTACACAACGAGGACGGCAACATGAACGACGACGGCTTTCAAAATAAACCCTTCTGGTTTGCCCCTTTCGACAAGGTCTGAATCATTTGCCTTCTCCTTTGTTCTAGTGACCCTTTGTGAATAAGAAAAGATTTAAACTTCCTGCATAAAGATATAAAAAATTTAAGAAAATTTTCTCTCGAGCGGTTTGGAGTAAGAGCTAACGCACATAACATTCCCCGGTAAATTTTAAAAATTGAAATGCTCAAATGCTAAGTTTTAATTCTTTATTAAAACTATTCTTATATTTTTTATTTTTTTTATTTGTAAGCTTTGTAAGCTTTAAAAGAAATACCAAAATAACACATTAAGTTTTACCTTATAATCTATTTTGCTATTATGGCTTTCAGCTTCAGGCCCTTTCCAAGCGCCAGAGATTTGTGACTGAACAGGTGCAGTGGCACGCATTGGTAGTCCTTTGGGAGCCGGAAGTAGGTCCAAACTTTTAAACATTGGTTCCTTTTTCTCCAGTTTCGTCAACATAGAAATCAGGTGGCGCTGTTGCCTACAAGAGTTAAGGTGATCACGTCAAGCTTATCAAAGCCTGGGGAATCTGGAGTTAACTTATTTTGATGTCTTTTTGACTTGCATTTGTTTAAAATCATCAAGTGAGCCACGCAAAGAGACTCATTCTAACTACATTCTCAAATTAAGTTCTGCATTCTCTATGAAGATTCTCATTTTTAAAGGTACAGTTTTACACAAAATAAATATACTTCTGAAAGTTCTTAAGCAAGCATACTGTAAGTTTGGTCATAAGGAGAGTCTTAAAGACAAAATTTTCAATTAAACTAAACAGCAGTTGTAAAAAATGCCAAAAACTCTATCACAAGGAAGCATATGAACACACCGTGGGTTCATTTTCCTGACTTTCTCCGTCACCAGGTTGATCGTTTCCTCCGTGTCAGCACAGGTAGCAATCGATGATGGGCGTGGTTGTTCAGCAGGCAAGGGTGTGACACGGTCCTATTCGGAAAATAAACAGTCTCATAATCATTAGAGGCCACACAAGCCATTTGAAGGTACGTGTACTACGGTATTGTTCTCAATTAGGTAGCAAGCATTGCTGATATCACTATCATTGTTGTCTTAACTAATTGTTTCTAAAGGAAAGTGATGTGCTTCGAGCTAAAATTGTTTCCTTTCATCTGTTTGTAGTAGTGGTTTACTTGGTTTTGCGACGAAAGCTAGGTAGAGACGATGTTAAACGCTGATTTAATTGTTAGCGAAAGAATATTGTCCTAGCAACGTGTCCAGAAGAGTCTTCTTCTTTTGTCTTAACTAGTTGTTTCTGATCGAAAATGATGTGCTTCGAGCTAACATTGTTTCCACTCATCTGTTTGTAGTAGTGGTTTACTTGGTTTTGTGACGAAAGCTAGGTAGAGACGATGTTAAACGCTGATTTAATTGTTAGCGAAGGAACTCATCAAGGTAACCATTGTCTTAACGACGTATCTAGAAGAGTCTTCGAGTTGCCTTAGTTCCGTTGTCTTGTTGTGCGGCTTTTCAGCAGCTGTGATCGAAAACAACTGTGCCCAATTGGGTAACAAAGTCAAAGACAATATTTCAAAGGACTTAACGTTCAAGGCACATTAACACAGGACACGAATTTGCTTGTAAAATAGCTGCCCCGTCAATGGGCGAATGATTTGGTTTGGTTGGATAAGGTGTCACCTTGCGAGCGAAAAATGAAATCCTAAAACAATTAGCTTGATGAACAATTGCAATAACAAATAAATTCAGTATTTGACACTGTTTGAACCTATCTCGCTTTCTAGCAACTTTTTCGCAAAAATTCCTCACTGCAAACTCATTTCTTTCCTAAGGGCTAATGACTACTGCCGACCAATATACCGCGTCTTTCTTAAATGATCTATAGCTTTTTAGCCTAGCCAGCTAGCGGCAAATTAATCACTTTTGATCACTTTTAGTGTTGTTCTTCTTTTTTATCATCTTTATTCTACTTCTAGTATCACTGTCAGCTTTAACATCATTTTTATCATTATCATTATTTTTATTGATAAACTACCTTTGTTAACACATACCTTGGATTGTTCTGGCGCGGTACGCGATCCACTGGCTTGTGTCAGATCTACAACAACAGGACGTAAATATTAATGCAAAGAACTTCAACGGTGCTCCACCCAACAACTCAACAACATAGGTCAGCCACATGAAGTCGTAAAAAGTATGAACTTAAGTAACTCCTGCAATTTGATGTCTTTTTTGCCTAAACAAGCTTTCCCATATAATGGGTATTTAACGAAGATTAGAAAAATGTTAAAATAGAATTTGAAAGGAAACTTAGAGACACTTTGACTTCCAAGATGTTCCCTTCATTTCAAGAGCAACATGTCAGGAATGCACCCGTAAAATAAATATTTGAAATGCATCTCTATCAATTAAAATTTGAATTCGTTATGTATCGTAAAATTTTTTTTTGTTAAAGTAAAATGGATGTTAACAATAACGAAACTCGCATGTTTGAAGTTGAGTTGAAATCAAAAGTGAAACTGGAAATGAGAGTTGTACTAATGCACCCTAGATCCGGGAAAGAACTATTTGTTCCGGGCAATTGTAATGGGGAGGGGGATGGTAACTAGTTAGCGAATTAATTAGAGCGCTACTCGGTACGCAAATTTACGCTTAATAGTACTGATATAGTTTACTGATATTAAAGTTGGGGCAATGAAACACAAACCTGGTTTGACCAGGCTTGAACATGAGCCTGCCCCATCCCACTGGACCAATCGTCTAAACTTAAAAGTTAACAGCTTGTACAAGTTACGTCTTCGGTACCTTTGACGTTACCATCACGATATATTTTTTCTATTACATGAATTTCACATTTGAACAGCGTAAACAATTATGCCGTCTCACGAGGTGTTTTGTTTCTTACCAAGTTCTTTGTTTTCTTGCCTCATCGCCTTCAGCACTTCATCCACATTGTTGTCGAGCTTTGAATATTCTTTGGGCCTATTTTTCCTCGAAGCTGACAAGGGTCGCTCTGTTCTCACAGATGCTGTCAAGGGAAAATTGATTCTGTAAATTAATGGAAATAAAAAAAAACTTTCCTAATGGATTCGCAAAAGTACGAGAAACCAAACGTCCGCAAGTATTTGTAACTTTCAGGGTTGTTTGAAAAACTAGCCTTTTTCATTCTCCCTTAATGAATGGGTTTTGAAAGTGTTTTATCAACTCATGAATGATACCAATCTTTTTTACTTTTCAAGACAAGCAAAATGAATGGTTGCTTTGTAGCACACACCGACTGTTTCAAAAGTTAGAATGAATAACATGAATCATCTCTATTCTTCAAAACGAACATGTTCACTTCTTTAGGTTTCAAATCGGGTTCCAAAGTTCTGGCTTTCTTTGTTAGTGAGAAGTCGGGCATTGGTCAGCATACGAGTAACCGGAAGAAACTGAAAAAATATTTGTTTATATATCAATTAATAATACCAGAAAATCGGCTAGTTTTTTGTTATTTAATTTACATGCTACAACAGAAAATGCAGACATTTTCAAAACTTTACTGAAACAATACACCATATTTTTCGTCCAAACATTAGCTTTGTTTACACCCTATTTATTTACAGTGGAATTTTTAAAACCCTTATATTTGTTTCCATTGCTTGAATGTTTTAATTTATGCTTTTTAGTTCCACATTTAAATCCTTATTCATACTTTTAACTTTCATACATGTAGGTCATGTGGTCAATCTTTTACTAATCAAAGGTTGTAGGCTGACAACTGAAAGCTCCCGTTCTTAAATCTACCACTAGAAAACGTTTAAAATATTTTGTCATTTTTTTCGTTTAAGAACACTCTATTGTTGTTTTGAAAAATGAAAATGTATGCCTGTTAAAAGACTAATTGGCAAAAATTAGAAAGTTTCTCATAATGTATATCGTTAAAACATTTTTGAAGATTACTGTTGTAAAGGTTGCCACATGGATAGCTTGTAGTTCTTCTCATTTTTGAAAATCTGTTTCATTTTTTAGTTCATACAAAATCTACTTACATGAAGAAAGGGTGACCTCCTTTTTATCAACTACGGCAGTTTCACTGAAAAAAGAACAACGACAAAAAGTTAAGTTCTTGTTTATCACGCATTATCCTTATTGAAATAAAAAAGTTTTTTCCACATAGAGTAATTAATCGACAAGTTTGTATAGACTACAAATCGCATACGTTTTCTTGTCCAAGTTTTTGTTATGTGATGGATCATCCTCAGGCGCTGCCAGGTCGCTTCCAACTTCTCTCCTCCTGCAAACCAAGGAAAGACTATAAATCAACTAAATTCAAAGATGGCAAGGCCACCGCCCTTGTGAGTCTAGTTGGTTAGGTGTCACCCGGTCGTGTGGGAGGCCTGGGTTCGATTAATTCCCACCTAGACCTTCACTATGGGTCTTAACATTTAACTGAGTAGATGAGTCTGAAATTAGAATTTTGCATCTTTTTGGATTTAAACTGTAAGTCCAGTCTCCCTGCTACAAGTCCAATACAAGCCGCATATTGTATACTGGCTATCTACAACACTCAACGCCAACATTGTCCACGTAATAGTTTGTAAACTGGTATTGAAAAGCCTGATTGGGAGCACTTGTATATAGCTTTGCATTGTATTGTAGAATGTGTCGTGGAAACAAATTTATGTACCACATTACCCTCGTTTCTGTTATTGAGATAAAGTTTCGAGCATAACGCGGTTTACGTATTCAGACTACAGGAGTAGACTTACGAGTTAAGGATGGCACAAAAGAGAGTGGGTTATGATTTGATTTACCCGAACAAGGTAGGTTCGAATGCTTGGAACAGATGGGACAGTTGAAATGCCCGGAAATGATAAGACACTTAAAATGCCTTAAACAAATGGGACTATTGGAATGCTTGGAACAAAATGGACAGTTGCAATGCTTCAGACAAGTAGGCCAGTTGGAATGTTTGGAACAAGTAGGCCAGTTGGAATGTTTGGAACAAGTAGGACAGTTGGAATCTTTGGAACAAGTAGGGCAGTCGGAATGTTTGGAACAAGTAGGGCAGAGAGTGGGTTATGATTTGACAAACTCAGTTGACTTCATATTACGCGAACGAAGGTAGGTTCGAATGCTTGGAACAGATGGGACAATTGAAATGCCCGGAAAGACACTTAAAATGCTTCAAACAATTGGGACTATTGGAATGCTTGGAACTAAATGGACAGTTGCAATGCTTGAGACAAGTAGGACAGTTGGAATGTTTGGAACAAGTAGGCCAGTTGGAATGTTTGGAACAAGTAGGGCAGTCGGAATGTTTGGAACAAGTAGGCCAGTTGAAATGTTTGGAACAAGTAGGGCAGTCGGAATGTTTGGAACAAGTAGGGCAGTTGGAATGCTTGGAACAAGTAGGGCAGTTAGAATTTTTGGAACAAGTAGGGCAGTTGGAATGCTTGGAACAAGTAGGACAGTTAGAATGCTTGGAACAAGTAGAACAGTTGGAATCTTTGGAACAAGTAGGACAGTTAGAATGCTTGAAACAAGTAGGGCAGTTGGAACGCTTGGAACAAGCAGGGCAGTTAGAATGTTTGGAACAAGTAGGACAGTTGGAATCTTTGGAACAAATAAGACATTTAGAATGCTTGGAACAAGTAGGACAGTTAGAATGTTTGGAACAATTAGGGTAGTTGGAAACTTTGGAACAAGTAGGACAGTTAAAATGGTTGGAACAAGTAGGACAGTTGGAATGCTTGAAACAAGTAGGATAGTTGGGATGCTTGGAACAAGCAGGACAGTTAGAATGTTTGGAACAAGGAGGACAGTTGGAATCCTTGGAACATGTAGGACAGTTAGAATGTTTGGAACAAGTAGGACAGTTAGAATGTTTGGAACAGGTAGGCCAGTTGGAATGCATGGAACTAGCTTACAGGTGGTAATTAAAGTCAAGCTAACTTGTTTTGAAACATCAAGTCTTGCGCAACATCCATTTCTCTTCGGAGATGAACAAAAGAAAATGAAAAAGTCTCGGCACTTAATGAAATTGTGTTAGTGTTTCCCTGGCTAAGCCAAACACGCTCAATACAAAGTGCTGGCCTGCCCCCAACATTGGCTACACTTGCTAGCCACTGAAGCAGGCTCTGTCTACGCCAGAATTAACCAATTTATGAGTTGTTTCGTTATATCTATCACAAATTGGTAAACCCCGAATGGAGACTGGCATCATTTGAGTTCTGTACGCACAATACTGAAATCAAACTATTATTTCTTTTGTTGGTTCACAAAACCCATTGTGGATAATTATTTACCTTTGTGCTGAAAGTGTTCTCTCCTTACTTTTTCCTACAAAAAAATAGGAGGCTTCATTAGAAATTAATTTTCATACTTTTGTCTGTAGTAAAGAAACATTTTTTCTACTTTTGTTGCATTTTTTTGTTTTGATGCGCTATTGATCACACACAATTATAAACAACTGAAAAGCCAGGGCTGGATCCAGACTAGTGCAACTAGCTTCCAGAAACTAGTCAAATTTTTGGTGTAAAAATGAATTTTCTCTTCACTTTAATCTTTT
>JANVCF010242926.1:0-18222 GCA_025388745.1 Hydrozoanthus gracilis
ATTTTTGGAAACTCTGTTCTCTTTTAAGAGGAAAGTTTGTGTAATGTCTGATATGCTAATTAGCCTAGATTTATGAATATACAGCAACTTTCAGCTCGTTTTATTTTCTCACGATTCATTCCTCCACGCTCTAATTTCTTTTATCATACGAACAAACGCTTCTAGTTTAACGCAATTGAAAAAAATTTTTAAAAAACTGCCGCAATTTTGAGAAAAAAAAAATTTTTAATTGACCAAAATCGCGGCCTAACTCAAACTCTTGCATGACCCTTACGCAAAACAGAGCGCCCGACAAAAACAGTTTTGATAAAGATGTTCTTTTTAAGTTTAACCTACTATTTAGATGTCAGACAACACTATGAAACGAAAACGGCGCTATTTTGTTTTATACTTTTGATGTAACTGTCCATCCAATTCGACCTAATTTTCAGCTGATTTTAGGCATTTTTGAGGCCAAAACTGAGGGGGGTGGTGATCTCGAAAACTAAAATTGCGTTGAGGCTTATATTGGGCCATTCTTACTTTTATCCGATGTCTATTGTATGGTAAAAATTTGAAGTCAAACGGCCGACCCCCATCTTTTGGTCCTGCCCGGTTTTCTCAGACAATGACTCTTAAAGGTTAGGATACTGAAGTAGGCAAATCTCATAACCAGTGTGTTAATCCTTTTTATTTAAGCTTTTTGATGCTGCCCCAAAACGTCCAAATGCAAGAAGGATTCTAGTCCTGATGGTAGATAAACGTTCAGTAAACAGCGCTGAAGATCTAGCAAACGCCGTGAAGCCTTTTGAAGCCATTGGGGTTAAAGTTGTTCCAGTAATTGTTGGAGAACAAGTCCAGCCAAAGGATGTGGAGTCAGTTACGACCAACACCAGAAATATTCTGCCTGCTGAGAAAAGTCAGAACCCCAAGGTACTCGGGGAAAAGATCGTGGAGAAACTCTTACAAGGTAGTGTAAACAAATCGAGATGAACTGTCTCTGGAAAGTTGAAGTTGACAACTGTTACGGCTGTTTTCGGTATTACAGACGGCCGCTCTCAAATCTTTCATTACGTTAAGATAAAGAAACTTAGTTACCTTAGTTCTTACTTAGATATATAGTTTTTTTAATTAACTATTGAATGCGACAGCAAGCGGATATAAACTTGTAGCATTATGTGATAAAAAAAAATTTCGTCGCTGTGAGATGATAGGAAAAGCTGACGTTTTGAGCGTTATTTTAGTTCTTTGTTAATATTTATGACAGGTTGTACTTAGATTTGTCCTTGGTAATTAATAAAATTGTGGCCTAAATTATGAATAATTAAAAACTAACAGTTTGAAGCTTGTGACATTTGGCAACCTCGTGACACCTTTAACAAGAAAAATCTATGGATGGAATCTGATTTGAAGATTCCTCGTTATCACTGAGGTACAGGAAGAACACAATAATCTAAATAATAAAAATGATAAATCGTAGTATACTAATTTGAATCCAAAGCTCTCAACGTAAAGGAATGTGGGATATGTATATTCACAAAAAAAGAAAAAATTAAACTTTGAGCTTAACAACGTTCTTTCGTCAAGGTATAACTTATTTCGTTTTATTGTGATCATACATACAACAATATAAGTTTATATATATAATAAATTAATGGCCTTATACAAAAAGAGTATGATGAACAAGGTATTATTCACTGCGCATCACAATTATAAACGTTTAACCATTATATACCTCCCCTCTTTGACAAATTTAAGGATTTTTTTTATTGGAATAACCCTAGCTTTACTTTCTCTTCTAGACTTCAAGCCTATACCCATGGTTGATCTTGGGTTCGTGGTCAGTGTTCGCGCAGCTGACGCATCGAACAACTTCCTGAAGATAAAGAACACTATAAAAGCTATTGTAGATGAGTATGGAATAGGGCGAGTAAAATATACAGTTTTGTTTTATGGAAGTAGCCCCTCAGTAAAGGTGCGGTTTGGAGAAAACTTTGCTTCTTCAGAGGACCTGAAATCATACATCAACGCTCTACCTCGGCCAAGTGGCGGAGCAGACCTTGCCAAAGCACTGGAAGCAGCTGCGAGCGAGTTCCAGAACCATGTGCGTTCTGGCGCTAAGCGTGTGCTTGTTATCATTACAGATTCTAAATCTGATAGCGAGTTACTTGAAGTAAGAAAGGCTTCTAAAGTTCTTGACAATGCTGGTACCAAGGTTATTTCCGTGGCTCTTGGCAAAGGAGCTGATAAAAAAGAGCTAGAAGTTGCTTCTCAGGACGACGAGGACAATGTTGTCGATGCCCCTGAACCTTTCGATCCAAAAGAGCTGGCTAAAGAAATTTTGAGCAAGGCGTTAGAGGGTAAGATAACATCTTTTAATTTTTTGAGGCGCGGGAGCGGGTAACAGGAAAACGGAAGGAGAGTCAGGATGGCCGAGCGGTTAGTGCTCGTGCCTCCCACCACAGTGGACCCGGGATCGAGTCCTGGGTTCCGCATGTGGGCTGAGATTTGTCGATCTCAATCTGACTCCGAGGGTTTTTCTCCGGGCTCCCCGGGTTTCCTCCCTCAACAAAATCGTCGCCCAGCTAATTCTATCTGGCTGTGGAGCTGTGTTCCGAGGTCATGCATGGGCCGCATAGCGCCAGCAATATGCGCCTTAACGTGCTTTCGGTCCGACCTCGTTGAGCTGCGTCCTTCGCAATTCAGTCATGACTGCAAGTATGGGCGATTAGCTCGCTAGATATTATTATTTTTATTATTATTGAATCCTCCAATTTGGTTGTTTCCATGAGCGGGCAGAATTTTACAATCTTGCACGTGGTCATTCTGAAGATACGACTTTTATGAAATAACGCGAAAAACCGGGCTAAAAAGAGGGGGAAAACACACAAGACCAGTGAGCTATAAATGTTATTTGTCGGCCGGGAGGTCCGTATTATGAAAAACTGTGCCCTCGGTATATGAACAGACCTCGGTTTCTGTCCTTACGCAAGAACTCTGGCACAGTTTTTCTCAATACGGGCCTCCCGGCTTGCAAATAACATGTTTAGCTCACTGGCCTTGTGTTTTCCCCCCTTTTTAGTCAAGATGTTTCCGTTGATTATGAGTCTGTGCTTGGTGACTTTGCGATACAGTTTGTGTGTCATAATCTAGTTTGATGTCCTTGCTCACCCTATAAGTTACCATAGCACAATGGTAGACTCTGACTAGTTTACTAAGGTGGTTGGCTCGATTCCCCTCATCTCGGTTTTTTTCCGAGTTCTTTCTCCGCATAGTTTCATATTTCTTATTCGACTATATTTAAATGAATGAAGTTTATGCGTATACTTCTCTGATTTATGGCTTCTAATGTTAACTAATATTTTCATTGCTATTATTCTTTTAAGTTTTCAGAATTTTGTCGGATTCTTCTCTCCAAGCCGAATCTACGTTGAATTTTCTTTGTTAACATTTTAGTTATCCTCCGTAATCCGCCATTTTCTGATTTGATTTTATAGAAAGACAAAAGATAGCACCAGTGGATCTTGCTGTTGCGATCAGTTCCACAGCGCTGAAGTCAAACAAGGACTTTCAGTTCATGAAAGACATAGTATCATCCATCATTGACAAGTACGGAATGAGCAAGATTAAATATGGTGTTGTCACTTTTGGTTCAGCTGCGAGAACACAAGTGAAGTTTAGCGAATCTTTCCCTTCCATTGATAATCTGAAGAACTTTATTAACGCCTTACCAAGACCTACAGGTACGTTTACGGCATTCGAAATTACTCCTTAACTCTTAATTCAGACACGCATTGTCACACTTGTGGGACAGGGCAGTGAAGTAGATTGATGGTCGCCTGTCACGTGACACACTCCCGTCACGTGACAGATTGCCCAGCTACCTGTTGAAGACCGCGAGATACGGTCGAAACGTCGTGTTGTTACGTTAACTTTCTAAAATTCCAATAAGCGATTTAAATTTGTTGAGTAATTTCGATTCTAGTTTACGTGTTCTATCTGCGTCACTAAGATTTTTTAATACTTAAAAATTAGACCACGATTTTCGAATTTTTGAAGTTGTAAGATCGAATTTCATGTTGGTGGAACGACGACAAGGGTAAAGGTAATTGCGGTGCATTTTTTTCAAACGTACTTGAAGTATATTTTTGTGTATACCGTACTTTGCCGATTTGATTCAAACGCGGCTCAAAAACGGATCGAAAAATAAACTTTTGGTACAAACCTCGAAAAAAATGAATCAAACTTTTACTGGTTAGTCCACGAATTACTTATATTATCATACTTTTGAATCAAAAACAGGATTTCATACTATTTGTTGTTCTCATTGAGAACTGCCAAAAAAGACTAGTACTATTGTGGCATTATTAGGTGTTTTCTTTGTCGTATTTAAAACTTTACAAACATATTGTACCGTAATCTGGGCATGGCTTAGTATTTCTTTTGCTTGAATTGGTAAAATGTGGAGATAGAGGTAAAAAGAGAGCACGACGTATTCACAATTTCGGGTTAAATTTGGTTAAAAATATAGTTAAAGAATAATTTCCGTATTGGTCCTTGTTGCCAACGTCTCCCCTCGGCTGACAAAGCAATAGATTATTAAGCCGTTGTGTGTACGTTAATGAATGGTATTGTAAGGTGGTATAACAATGGAAAGGCGTGTGAGCCAATCGCAGTGTGAGTTTTTTGAAAGTGGGCCAATCACAATGAGAGATAAACATGGTGATTTTGTGGCTTTTCAGAAATGCTCAACGACACTTAGCGGTAGCTACAACTAGTATACAAATTTTCAATGCGTGACGTTTCACACTATTTCTATTTCATGCTCACTACTCGTCAGGTGGCTCAAGGATCGACCTCGCTCTAGAGGAGGTCCAAAAGCTGTTTGGTAGTCCCTCTGGTGGAGCTCGAACTGACGCCAGGAAGGTCGCGCTTGTTTTAACTGACAACAGGTCAGACAGTACGCTAGAACAGCTTCGTGAGTCAGCTGAGCCGCTACTACAAGGCGGTATTCGTGTAATAGCTATTGCGGTAGGTGACAAAGCAGATCCGCAGCAGCTCTCAAACGTCACAGCTCGCAAGGATGATGTCATTCAGACTGGCAGTAATGAGAATCCAGTGCAAGTTTCCGACAAAGTTCTAAACAAAGCACTTCAAGGTAAAAGCTTTAAAGGTATCCTTAGCTGTGCAGCATCCTTAGTCTGAAATAAATATTTTTAACAACCTCGTACCCAGGTTCTTTTTGTTCTTACTGATCCCGGATCAGGAGCTGGAGAAGAAGACGAAGACGAACAAGAATCTCTGTAAAAACATCAATGCCAGAATATGAAAAATAATGCACTTTCCATAATCTATCGGCTGCACACCGACAACATCTTTGCCGTTCTAAATGGCTTCAAGGCAGCGAACTTGCTTTGGTTTCAAAACAATATTCCAATAGTTATTTTTCTCGATCGAAAAATGAACGGAACCGCTATGGCACAGCTTCGATCCCGGCCTCGCTTTGGATAACAAAACGGCTTATTTACCAGACCCACCCCTTTTCAAGAATATTGCCATCAGTCATATGACGAGACCCATCCAGGGACATTCTCTCGGGAGAGGGAAAAACCTGGGTACGAGGCTGATTTTGTAAGCCTATGTCCATATTAGTAACTCAAAATTCATAGTTCTGTATATATTATTAACGTCCACTAATTTATTTCGATCGTTTCCAAGTTTGAATTTACCAGGCCCCCCCCCCCCCCAATTTGAAATGTGATGTGTTACGGTTGTAGTACCAGTCTCCACTCCCAAATGATACAAAAAAATCAACGAGGGGGGTCTGGTACTGCAGCCGTGGCACAACACATTTCAAAATGGCCGTGCCAGGGAAATTCAAACCGTAGAAATGTTAAAATAAATTCCTTGCTGTAAATAGTAAGCACAGAATTATCAATTTTGAGTTGCTGATATGGACACAGACTAACAGCAACAGCATTTTTTCACACCAAGAATGCTTTGCAGCCGGGGAACTCCCCAATAACGCGGGTTTCTTTTTCTTTTGTGTTTTTATCGGTGATGAAAACTTTTGCTCTTTATCCTCTTTATACTCTCAAAAACATCACATTAAGGAAAACCGACCTATTGTTACGGTTGTGAGTTCTTGTACGATAACAAGCCAATAAGAAACAGCAATAAAAACAGATAAACCTTTTAAAAGTTCTTTGTTTGATACAAGAGATGAGTTTGGATAGAAGGAATTCGGTTGGTACTATAAGTGCTTGTCTTATCTCTGACATTTCAAACAAGAAGTCGTTTCGTATCCTCGAGAACCAACTTTACTGACTTGCCTTTCTAGAGCTGCTTAACTGTTTGACTATCTTGTTAAATATCCAACCTTTTCTATAAGTAGGTTGGGGGAAATTGTGCGTTCTTTCTTGAATTTTTTTTCAGTAATTTATCATCTTTCACATTCTCAACAACAGTTAGTTTATAGACAAAAATACATGTTTATTGATACTGTAAGGTCAAGGTACGTGTTCATTAACTCTCTTGGATCGAAAAGATAAATGTCTTAGAGCGAGTCACTGGCTTTTGCTCCCTGATAAAGTAAACCTGCTTAGATGGTGGCTGATTGGTTACATTATAAGTCTGTTCTCAATGGACTTGTTTTGATAATTCTTAGCAGTTCTTGAATGGACCGCTTTGAAGCAGCTGCCTGAGTCGCCTATTTTTGCTTCTGGTCCGCTGATCATTGTAAATTAAAGCGCCTTTGATCATTCATATGGGAAAGGCGCTACATACAGTAAATGCAACATTTTTCTTCTTTTTACTTTCATGCTTGTAGATGTTGTACCTGAGATCGACCTTGGCTTTGTCATCAGTGCTTCGGCAGCCCAAGCCGACAAAACATTCACAATGATGAAAGAAGTAGTGAAGGCTATTGTTGACAAATATGGAATCAACAAGATAAAGTATGGTCTTATTGTGTTCGGGACAACTCCTATATCAAGCAAGAACTTCGACGAAAACTTCCCAACGGCGCAAGACATGAAGAACTTCATTGACGTTGTTCGCCGACAAGGTGGGAGACCGGATCTTGCAATAGCTCTGGAAGAAGCGAAAAAGCTTTTCGACCGAGCGACTGCACGTTCAAAAGCACGCAAAGTTCTCGTCGTTATAACGGACAACAAGTCTGTTAACAAACCTGAAGAACTGCAGCGAACTTCCAAACCGCTTGTGGAAAAACAGATCAAAGTTATAGGAGTTGCTGTTGGTGAAGACGCTGATAAGAAAGAAATGGAGCTAATAAGCGGTGACAAGGGAAACGTTATTCCAGCTAGCAAGAATGAGAAGCCAGAGGAGCTGGCTGACAAAATTATTTCTAAGGCTGTCAAAGGTTAGTCACTGTTTTGTTTTCCATGAACTGTCTTTATTTTCTTTACTCGTAAAGTTATCACAGATATAATTACACAAAATCAATTACAACGGTTTTCAAATCTTTCTGTATACATTAAATATGTTATCTCTCCTTTGTTCATAATGCATTTATTTTTTACCATTTATTGCTAGAAAGGTTTCAGAAAATAACCTCCTTTTAGAGTTAAAACTTCTTTTAGAATCATTTTTATCTGAAATGAAACTAATGAACTAATGTTTGCGTTCAACTAAATGCCTAAGAAGAATTGGTGCTATGTTTTTATTCCTACAGTTCCACAGATTGGGTTTACGTAGTACTAGGAAATTAAGGATTTTTTCATCTTTATCAGTAAACTCTACTATAACATTTTGCACGGGTAAATTTATTTCTAACTTAGCTCAAACACCATCAACGTGTTTTGAAAGGTTATTCATAGTTAAGTAGAGGCAACATATTAAGGTAGTTCCCTAATTTTGCATTGCGCATCTTTACTGCGCTTATTAGAATCGGGGATGAAAGCGGAATCTTTTCAGTATGATACTATGTGTTTCCAAGATATTTTTCGACCAATGATTAATGATTCATTTGAAGAATTTCTTCATGATTCATGAGACAAAAATTCAAGATTTATAATTCATTTATTTCGTGTCCATGATTTATTATTCACAGCCTACGAGATGATGTGATTCATGATTCCTTCACTTTTTAGCCGTGATTCATGATTCAAGATTCCGCTTCCACCTCCGATTAGAAACTTTAAAATGTCTACACATTTTGTCGTAGTGTAAAGAATGTTTAGCTCTCAAAAACATATCAGAAAAAATAACGCAAAAAAAATGTTTTCTTCGTAATATGATGGGGCTTTTTGTTTAGCTCGTTCCAGTCTAAAGTCCAGGAGTAAAAAGCACATGTTTTGCCAGTTTTCCTAGAGTTTCTCTTAAACAAGCATGGGTACTCCAAATTTTTTTGCTAGTCAATCATTCAAATTTCAACAGGATTCTTTGGAGAGAAAAAAAAATCTCAGTATTACAAATGTGGAAAAATATTTAAAAAAAACTTGGACAAGAACACACTGTTTCTTTAGGTATAGGAACCATAGCAACAACAAAAGTACACGAAATGCTGAAAATCACAAGAAAATTGTTCTCCGTATCCTGAAGAACTCTTTACGTTATCTTCCTTTGTTTCCCTAATGCTCCTCGATGTTTTCTTGGTTGGACACATGAGGAAACTATAGTTTTGACTTCAACTTACAACGACAGAAAAATAGCCCTGAAGGGGTATTTGTTTCAATCATATCTCGAAAATTAACATTGGCACACCCCTTTTTAACTCAACTTTTGCAGTTTACATATAGAAATTGATGAACGAGAAAAGCTTGACAAAAGTCTAAGTGTAGTTCTATTTGAATGGAATAACCTTAAAGCTTTTATTGCGACTTACTGACCCACTGACCCACCTTTCGTTTTAGTTAGACACTCTCGAACTTTAATTTCGGTTGAAAGTAGTTGTTGAACAACTTATTAACGTTTAAAAGGAACCATAAACTATTATCTTTAGCTTTTTTGCTGAGCATTTCACTGCTTTTGTTTTGAAAAGAGAAGTGAAAAATCTTGACAGAATTATTTTGGGGATGTTGTTTGTTGGAATCACATTCTAAATGGTGTTAGTTTTACTCATAGTTGACAGTTCTTAACTTTGATTGTTTCCCAGATATTCCCAGAGTACCTGACATGGACATTGCCTTTGCTATAAGTGCTCGGGCTATTAAATCAAGCGAGAACCTAGGGGTGATTAAAGGAATTATCAAAGAAATAGTTGATTCACACGGACGAATCAAGATCCGTTACAGTGTGATAGTAATTGGTGATGAGCCCGTCGTTAGGATCGATTTCAGCGACGCCTTTTCTAGTGACGCAGACCTGAAGCAGCGGGTTGATGGATTGATTTCATCGAGAGGTATGCATGTACTAACCCACAAGAAACCGAAGGAAGGCGGGGATTTGGGAGATGCAGTTGAGGGAAAGGGGAGATAGAAGCAGGGGTTGGGAAGAGGGGGTGTGGTTGCACAAGAGGCCAAAGGAAGGCAGGGGGTTGGGGGATGCACTTGAGAGAAAAGAGAGATGGAAGCAGGGGTTGGGGGGTCGGTGGGGGTTGCACAAGAGAGCAGAGGAAGACGGGGAGTGGAGGAGATCAGAGGATTTAGTAAGAGGGCAAGGGGGAAGGTTGGGGCTGAGGTAGGAGGTATTACAAGAGAGAGAAGATGAAGTTAGGGGTAAGAGTGCGTCGGGGGCTCGAACCGACCGCCAAAGAACTTACAACAATAAGCACCTACTTAAAAAAATGTTCTTTAGTTAGTAGCAAAATGACTTCCCTCTCAAAAAACATGAATTCTTTGTTGTAGTTTACTAAACCTTAATTCATGTTCAGGATAAAACATTTAGTAGTTTTAAACATAGTGTGTTCTAAACGTTATAGACCATTTGAAGGTTAACGTTGTACGGCCACTGTCTTAGTCGCGCAGAGTTTATGTTTTAGAAAAATGGATTAAATCGAATGCGCACATAACTTGCAATAACGAGGATGCGGTTTTTGTTACTTGTAAAGAAGCAAAAGTATTGCATCCCATTCGATACTGCTACCCTTTCAAAAATATACCATTCAATTAGTTGTAACAAAAAAGTTAGGTTTTTTAATGCCCGAAGTCGATCAAATTTATTTTACAAAAAAATATCTTGGAACTCTTTTTATATCTCAGTGTGATAAAAGAAGAACAAGTGCTGTTTAACTAGTTTACAGCAAACTTGTCTTTCTTTCATGGTATTGGATCCCTGTGTTCAATATTTAGGAATACTTCCACGTTGATTTTGGGAATGTTCCACCAAAGGGATTTTTCGGAAGTTTGATATGTTTTTAGTTGTTGTTTTCCTGAAATTTTTGCAATGAGAAAAAATGAATGTAAATTTAATCAGCAATAATAGCTCTTCGTTTTTACATCAAATATCCTTTTAAGGAGATCCTAATTTGATACGTCTCTCCCGTAGGTGGCGCCGCCTTGGACAAAGCGCTTGTGAAGGCTAAAGATCTGTTCCTTACCGAGGCTCGGCCTTCAGCGAAGAAAGTCTTTGTTATTATAATGGACAAGAAATCTGACAGTGACTCTGAGGATGTAGGAAGCAAAGCAAAACAGCTGGAGAGCAAAGGCATTTTAGTGGTTCCGGTTGCGCTTGGAAGCGAGGCTGACACACAGGAGCTGATTAAAACAACATCGGATAGAACAAACCTGATCGTTCCAGACAATAAAGACAACCCCAAAACAATTGCTGCAAAAGTAATGAAGAAGGCCACCGAAGGTATTTTGATTTTACCTTGTTACTGAAGCGTTTATTCCATCGGAAAATGAAACATCCTACGCTGAGCTGTTCTTTAATCCTGGGTTAAGCCAAATTTCTAGTTGTGACTTCTTCTATAAGAAGGATTTAAGGTTCTTATAAGATATTGTTTATATTTTCCACGAAAAAACTTGTCAACTCAAAACTTACAGCTCAAATCAGCCTCTGTAACATTGGAAACAAGAACGTAGGTTAAAAATTTGACCCTTGTTTAAGGCTTTACAGTCTTTGAACACCTTGCCCCTGGTCGTTGGTTTAGACAATAAAATCTTATTTTTTAAAATATTCGACTGAAAAAAGCCTAGACAATAACTCAACATTCCTATGTTACCGTAATATGAGAGAGAGAGTGATGAAATAACAAGAGATTTGGCTCCGTTACATCGAGGTTTTTCATTTATTTAAGGTCGTGTTCTAATATGAACCAACCGTTTCAATTTTAACCGGTTTGGGCTGGTTTGGTTGAAATCTCCAACAGAACACATTTCCAACAGAACACATTTCCAACATTTTTCGGTTAAAACGCTTGCAATCCTTTTAACAAGACTCAGATTTGATTGAAACGGTTGGTCAACAAAACTTATCGAAAACTAATTTTTCCAATAAAACACGAGAAAAAAACTTTACCAATTCCACCAACCAAAAACGGTTGGTCCCAATAGCACACAACATAAACCGAGCGCCGAGTTGGCTATTTCACCTCATATCCAGCAAATGCGAGTGGAATAATTGTCTTATTAAAAAACAAACAATTGGATATATGAATCACAGATTCTGCCGAAACTTTTATTTTCCAACATGGCAACATCTAATCAGTTTTTTAAACAAATTGACAAATCTTGAGTTTTTCCCCATTGTTTTGATTTTGTACTGACCGTAAAACAGTTTCATGCCATATTTTGTGGCACATTTAGTGTTGCTGGAAATGGAGCCTTCGAATAGTTTCTCTAGTTCACCGCTCGAAACTTCGACAAATCTCGAGTTTTCCATCATTGTCTTTTTTTTCGGACGAGAAAAATTGTAAACATAGCGGTCAAATTATGTATATGGGATAATAGACAGTGAATAGAGAACCAATTAAATCGCTTAAAATTCAATAACCAGTTGTTTGTTTTCAACAAAATGCAATAGCACAGAACCTTGTTTTGACCTCTGTTTTATCTCTTGAACTGCTTATTATTGAACGGACATTTCAGTTGGTAGTAAGACTGAGTTACGCAAAAGCCTGTCGTTAAGTCAAAGAACACAACTAACACTGCAAAAGCTTTTTTTATTTAACAAAGTCTTGTAAACCAGTTGTTTAGATTGGCTGGTGTGTGTTGTGTTTTTTTTATTATGAGTTAACTTGAATACTTTAAGACTTGAAAAATGAAATCTTGAAAAGTGTTACACCTAATCAGATCTTCAAAAGTATTATGTTACCACTGACGAAGTCTTAAAAATTTTTAACTCTTTCAAAATTGTTTTGATGTGTTGTATTGCTTATTATATTCGTGTAACTACACTGTACGTGTTTTATTTCCCAAACAGCTGTGGCAACTCCGGAGACCGATCTCGTGTTTGCTGTAAGTGCTGCCTCGATCGATTCAAGAGCTATATTTAGAAACTTCAAAGATACCCTCAAAAATATTGTGGACGAGTACGGCACTGGCAAAATCAGATATGCCGTAATTCCATTCGGAAGTCAGGCAACCTCTGCTATTCAATTTAGCGAAGTTCCTCCTAGCAGAACTCAATTGAAACAACAAGTTGATGGAATCACTCCCCCAAGTGGAGATGCGGATTTGAAGAAAGCATTACAAGAGGCAAAAAGGTTGTTTGACAGGTCGCCAAAACGACCGAATGCCAAAAAGGTGTTGGTCGTTTTAACAGATACAAGGTCGATCAATGATTTGGGCGTTTTGAAGTTGGCAGCAAAGCAACTTGAGGAAGACTCGACTAAGATTGTTCCTGTTGCTGTTGGCAACAAAGCTGACAAAAAGGAGTTGTTCGGTATTACAACCAACGAAGGATATTTAGTCGAGTCATCCAAAGACGATACCCCAGACCAATTGGCTAAAAATATTATGGAGAAAGTGATCATGGGTTAGTAAAGCTTTGATATCCATAACTGAAGTGTTACTATAATTTTAAATAATTATAACTAAACCACTGACTTTTCGAACGTTTAACACAACAATGTGGAACCATGTTTTTAGGAAAGACTCAACTACGATCAACTTAAGATTTACTGCTCTTTTTCGTATTTCACTCCCTAGTTAACCGTGCTCTGCGTATCAAGTCGCGTTTTGAAACAACAACTTTTTTCAACAGTATGTTTCATAACAAATTCTTTGTCTTTTTGAGGTTAGAAATCAGTGAATAATCTAGCAAAGGTTTTCGCTCCTAGTGATGGTTTTTACACTCATTTGCAGATCTACCTTTTGTGCCTGAGACGGACATAGGATTTGCAATCAGTGCTGACTCAGCGAATTCCTCAGTACTATTTAGTAAAATGAAAGACACAGTTAATGTAGTCATAGACAAATACGGTCAAAGCAGGATCAATTACGCTGTCATTGTTTTTGGTTCATCTCCAACAATTAAGGTCAGTTTAAGTGATTTGTTTCCAAGTAAAGCGCAGTTGAAGACAATGGTTGCGGCCATTCCACGAAGTCGAGGCTCTAACTTGGCAAAGACTCTTGAGGAAGTTAAAAACATGTTCAAACGCAGTGCTCGTCCCAATGCCAACAAAGTACTTGTTGTAATGACAGATAGAAAATCTGACAGTAGTGAGAAAGAACTAACTAAAAGCATTAAAGATTTGGAGGACACCGGTGCCACAGTTATTGGCGTTCCTTTTGGGGACAAAACAAATCACGCCCAGTTGGAGAAGATTGTTCCAGATGTAAGAGATGTCATTAAACAACCAAGCGGCCTGGAGCCAGAAACCTTGGCTCGGAAAATTATGGAAAGGGCACTGAAAGGTTTGATTACATACTAAGATATGTGCATAAGAACAACTGAAAGTTTCTAATCTCGAAAATTAATCGATTAAAACTTGTTTAAAAGCAGGCCTTAATACAACTAATCTGGCTGAATTACATTCGAGGTAGTGTCGTTGAAATATACCTAAACTAATTTTAACATAGAGCAACAACCAATGATGTTTTGTTAAATGCTAAAAGGAGAGGAGATGGTTTGTTCCTGCTGGAATGTTCTTTTAATTCAGCTAATAATTCAGTTCCAGCTCTTGAAGAGTGTCCTCGTAAACAGATCTGTCGAGCTGAAAAACATCTTCGATTCCTCCAACCGAATTTCGTTAGTATATCCTACTCTGCATATCTTTGAGTGAGCGTTTTTACGGAAACCTAATCGACACAACCTATTATCTAACTTGGTTATTAACATATTAATGCATTAACATGTATGAACATATACGTAGATCAGTTTAAAGTTTTTAAATCTTTATTAATCGTGCAAAACGCATTTTAATTTTCAACTCAACAGAAAGAAGAAAACTACCTGAGGTAGACCTGGGCTTTTTGATCAGCGCCCGTGCTGCAGATGCTGCTGAAAATTTCAACAAAATGAAATTAATAATCAAGGAGATCTACAACGACTTGAGTCCGAGCAAAGTTCGTTACGGTGTCATTGTGTATGGTAATCGTCCTTCAGTTCAATCTAAATTTAGTGATACATTTTTGACAGAACCTGAATTTCAGAGGCTATTAAACAACTTGACAAATCCGTCTGACGGTGCCGCACTTGACAAAGCTCTGGATGAGGCAAGGAAACAATTTGAGTCCCAAATGCGACCAAATGCTAAAAAGATTTTGGTCATCATGGTTGATGAAAGATCAACGAGCAGTCTGGATCTTGTTGAGACGAAAACGAAACAGTTGGAAGAGTTTGGTGTGCAACTGATTGCTATTTCGATAGGAGACCAGAAAGACTTAACAGAACTTGGACTGGTGCTTCCAAATAAGGAGAATCTGATTATGGCCAATAAAAGTGACACTCCAAGGGAGCTGGCTAAGGAAGTTATTGATAAAATTGTTGAAGGTAAATCTTGCTTAATATATTATTGGTTACTACAGTTCAATGAGGTGATGTTTTTTTCTAATTTTAAGTTAATGAACTCGTCCCATGTAAGCCTATCCAGTATATTATATCTACAATATACCTACTTTAGATCAATGAAAATGTTTGTTTGTGTAATTGCCAATTGATTTTAAAGAGTATCTTGTTTTGTCAGTGACATCAACCGTACCGGAACTTGACCTTGGATTCGCCATTAGCAGTACCTCAGCAGACGCAGATGAAATCTTCGTGAAAGTGAAAGAAGCCCTTAAGGTTATCGTTGACAAATACGGTATAAACAAAGTCAGATACGCCCTTATCTTGATGGGAACAAAACCTAATGTTGCAGTTACGTTTAGAACTGAGTTATCCAGTCCCGATGTTTTCAAACGCCTGTTGGATATAATCCCTAGACAGCGTGGTCAAGCCGACCTTACTAAAGCTTTGACAGAAGCACGAAAACTGTTTAAAATGGCATCAACTCGTCCAAAAGCTAGAAAAGTTCTGGTTTTGGTGATGGACAACAAATCAATAAATAAACCGAAACAGGTCAGCCAAGCCGCTAAAGGTATGGAAGAAGATGAAATTACTGTCGTGCCCGTAGCTGTTGGAAAGGAAGTAGATTCTAAGGAGCTTGGAAGGACGACCACTAACGGGGGCTACCTTGTCAAAACTACGAAAGATGAAGATGCTACACGACTAGCTGAGAAGATTATGGACCGAAGTCAAAAAGGTTCGTTTCGGGAAGATTAACTTGTTTGTCTTTTACAACAGCTGCTTATTTTACTTAACGCTTAGAAAGCGCTCAATTATTCTGTCTACTGTCGGTAGAATCATCTCAACTGTATTCCAATTTAGCGTTTTCGATATACAATTAGCTGTGCATACTCTAAAGTTTAAGTTTTCTTGTCATTGACCAAGCGAACAGAGACCGTTTTAGTCAAACTTTTAGCGAAATAATTAGACCGGAAAAGCATTATTTTCTCTTATTATTTTATAAGGAACAAAGTTGTTAAGTATTACAAAACCTTAGGGGTATAAAATTCAGATGAATAAATTGAAATATTTAATTCTTATTGGCACCCCAGTTTCTGATAAGTGTATGGTTACAAAATTTAAACTAGAAATGAGATTTGTTTTAATTTTTACGATGGACGAATTCTTTTTTAGACTTACCAGTTGTACCTGAAATTGACGTCGTATTTGCTATCAGTGCCTCGGCGGCGGAAGCCGATAGAAACTACAAAGTCATCCGGGATACTATTAGCTCCATCATTAATAGATATGGTATCGTCAAAACGCGATATGGATTAATCACCTTTGGCAGAGATCCTGCCGTGAAAATAGGATTTAACGAAAACTTCTCCACTAAGGAAGCTTTGAGAAATTTAGTTTCGGTAATCCCAAGAAGTCGGGGAAAACCTGCCTTAGCAAAGACTTTGGAGCGAGCCAAGTTGCTATTTGAGGAGGAATCGCAATCCAATGCTAAGAAGATTCTTGTTGTAATAACCGACAAAAGAACTGATGATTCTGCTGATGCTGTTAGAGCTGCTGCCGAATCTTTGCAGCAGGCAAAGGTAACTGTTATTGCTATAGCGTTTGGAAACGAGGCTGATAAAGGACAACTAGGGGACACGACACCAGACGAGGGAAATGTATTAGAATCAAATGCAACAGTGGATCCCACGGATCTTGCTAACAAAATCATGGAGAAGGCTTCGAAATGTAAGCGAAGTTTTGCTATTGTTTTGTTTTGGATTCTTAATTACATTTTCTTTACGATCTTAAAAGAAAAGGGTGAAACGAGTCATCTAAAAACCGTTGGGCACTAAAAGTTATAACAGCGCTAGGTGATCCAGACACATTCTTTGATTTTTTGTTCACATTGCCGCATTTTTCTTTGTAAAGACCCCTTTTGACAAGGTTTAAACATCATTATTCTTTTCTGGTTTTATCCTTTTAATTCCCAGAGATTCCTTTATGTTTAGCAATTAGACTACGAGGTTGAGTTTTCTATGAAGCCGAAGCCCGAAGCAACGAGTAGACTATTAGATTCATAGAAAACGCCAACGAGTAGTCTAATTGTTTTAGTAGAAAGCAACTAGTGTATACTACCTTCGAACTTAAACCGATAAAAACGAGACTTTAACCACTACGATGTGGAAGCGTAGCAACGAACTCACTGTAACATTCATAGAAAACGCCAACAAGTAGTCTAATTGTTTTAGTAGAAATCAACTAGTGTATACTACCTTCGAATTCAAACCGATAAAAACGAGACTTTGAACACTACGATGTGGAAGCGAACGACGAACTCACTGTAAGATTCATAGAAAACGCCAACGAGTAGTCTAATTGTTTTAGTAGAAACCAACTAGTGTATACTACCTTCGAATTTAAACCGAAAAAAACGAGACTATAAACACTACGATGTGGAAGCGAAGTGACGAACTCACTGTAAGGTTCATAGAAAACGCCAACGAGTAGTCTAATTGTTTTAGTAGAAACCAACTAGTGTATACTACCTTCGAATTTAACAAGTGTTCGAAGTATCTGCCTTGCTTTTGTTTAGAAATTCCGGCAGTTTTGCTACCCGCTGTCAATCAGTGAGTATGCTAGCCAATCAGATTGCAGCATTCATGATATTATGCTGGTTGGTTTTTACTTATCACATTATTGTTACCTGTGGCAAGAAAAAGGTTGCTTTCAGTTTGGTGTTTTACTACAACGTCTACTGTATTGAATTACTTATCGTAGTCTAACTTTGCTTTCACAAAAATGTGTTTCAGATGATCCTGATCTTCCAGAAATAAACCTTGGATTCGCAATCAGTGCTCGGGCTGCAGCTTCGTATTTAAACTTAAAGAAAATGAGAGACATCATAAATGCCGTTATCGATAAGTTTGGACAGGGGAAGATTCGTTACAGCGTATTAACGTTTGGAACCGTTCCTTCTGTCCGACTGAATTTTTCCGAAACTTTTCCTAACGATGGGGATCTGAAAAGACGGCTCAACAACATTCCAGCGACTCCAGGTCCGGCTTCCCTTGACAAAGCCCTTGAAAAAGCTAAAGCTCTTTTCGATGCGACAACTCGACCTAATGTGAAAAATGTATTGGTTGTGATGATGGACAAAATGTCCAATAGTAAAACTAAGGATGTTGTAGAAGCAGCAGGACCGCTTAAGACAGCAGATATCAAGATTATAGCAATTTCAATGGGTAATGAAAGCGACTCAACTGAGCTTGAAAAAGCTGCTACCAGTGGTGATGACGTAATCAAGGCTGGTCAGCGGGATACTCCCACAAAGCTAGCAAAGATCGTAATGGAGAAAGCTGTTGAAGGTAACTATTTCAAATGCAGTTTACTTTTAAAAGACCCCAGTTA
>JANVCF010243149.1:0-12965 GCA_025388745.1 Hydrozoanthus gracilis
CTCTGTAGCTCAGTGGGTAGAGCATCTGACCGGTAATCAGAGGGTTGCGGGTTCGATTCCCGTCAGTGACTCAGAATGTTTTCTGAGCTTTCAACTTGTGAATAAATAATTTCTTCTTCAACGAAATTAAATATAGTTCGGCCTGAAACCCATCTTTTTTCCCTGTTTTTTTCTTTCAACCCATTTATGTTTTTCACAAGTCCCTCTATCGTTTCTTTTTTGCAGCAAAGAAAAGATAACCGTTTTTGCATTAAAACAAATAAAAAACGAGCGCGCGCTTTGTTTGATAGAATCACGCGTGAGATTTTAAGTTTACGAAAGAGGTGTTAATTGGACTCAGGCGGGTTTTTTTTAATTTAAATTTTTTTATTTCAACTTTAATTTGTACAGTTACATTTTCATTGAGTTCATTTAATTGGAAAATATGCGTTAAAATCGGTGAAATAATGTGTACAACATTGTGGGTGCAGGTGACAAATAAATAACGAAATAAAAAAACGGGCGGGTTTTATCATGCAGCTCTTGAATAAGCTGAACAAGTCACAAGTGTTTTTATTACTGGCAGACCTAGCAAGCGATACAATGAATCCCAGCGATGACGTATGGAGATACACTCTGCTAGTACTAAGAGTACATCGCACAATTTTGAATTCAGCCAGCCATTCGGAATGCGCATTAAATCTTTTATACTTTATAAACATTCATACTTTAACAGTTTTCTTTCTTCTACAGTTGAAATAAGCAGCAGTTTGTTTCGTTTGAGCCACGAGAACGCGCGGCTGACAAAGACTGTGATATCAACTCACCGCTCCGCCACTGCATTGAGATGTGCTCACTACTGCCAGAAAAATAGCAGGTGTCACTCATACAACCACGTGGTACATAGTGGGTTGTGCGAGCTCAACAACGACAAAGCTGGAGGCTCGCAGGGCGAGCTGAAGAGCGAAGATGGGGCGCACTATTATGAAAGATTTAGAAATTGATTTGAATCGAACAAGGTCCGTTTCGTTTCTTTCGATTAGTTACTTAATATTGGTTGTGAGGCCCTCCTAAATTCCGGTTCCATATAATCGCTCCCGTTGCTGAAGTCGCAAACAAATTTCCACAGCGACAGTAGCAATTGTATGGAAACCTAGGCATTCGAGACGGTAGCGACGCTGCGATAATGGCGATGGAAATCGCTAGAATCGCTCATGTTCTATCTCGGCAATTGTATCGATTGGAGTTTTACGACGGAAACGATATATGGAAACCTAGAGTTTTAGTTTAGTTGCGATTGTAGCGATTGAACGCATCCCAGAAACCACTGCCCGCTTAGTCAAAATACTTTTCTTTTTTTAATTCACATGCATTCAATTTTTTTAAAACACAATCTACAAACACAAAACACCACTTTTGTACAAAATATGTGTTTTACTTATCAAAATTATTTTGACATATTAATTTTGTTTGATTCTGTAAAAATACTCTTTTCATTTCAAAAATAATGTTCTGTAATAGAGGGACCCAATAATTTGACCTCCCTTACATGTAAAATGTATGTTTTGCTCTTCAATTCAATAAAGGTGTTTCGGTTCAGACTACCTCGGTCGCAACCTCGTTTCCAAGGGCCCTTTAGGAAAGGGACATGGAAACGAGGTTGCCTCGGTTGTTAGCCATTTTACTAAGGGAAGAAGTCAAAACAATGGTATTTTTAAGGAACCCGAATTTGTCAGGGGAGGTGGTTGGTGGCGGTACACACCCCCTACCCCACCCTTCCCCACTTTTTCAGAGCTCAATTTCTCGAAACCTGATTTAGGGGTATTGGTTTTTATTGTATTATGGACTCCTATCTCCACAAAGAAGGCGTTGGTGCAAGCACTTTATCAATATCTGTTTAATTGAACATGATATTTGCTCCTGAAGCTCAGCATTTTTGAAAAAGGTGGTGGGTGGGGCACATAATACCCCACCCCATAATTGGGTTCCTAGGAAGTACCATTGTTTTGACCTTTTCCCTAAGCTGCCATAGTAGCGATTATATTGAAACCTAGGAACTGCTCCTGTCCTTGAACAATGTAGACAGTATCGAAGGGAGCGATTATATGGAAACCGGGCTTTTGGAAGTGTGAACCCTACCAAATTAGTTTTGAGCCCTGAATAAGTCGTTTTGTATTGAGATAATAGTCACTGCATGATCGAAAAAGTTGATCTTTTGAAGATATGAAAAGCGACTTATTCTCAAACTGATTTCATGACTGAAATGAATGTTGTATCCTAGTTGTATCCGACACGATATTTTTTATGTTTCGGGTCAACTTTTTCAGCTAAGCTAGTGTATCAGCATCAAACTTCTCCTAACATAACTCATACAATACTGGTCATTTTGTAGCGAGAAAATGGAAATTGATCAGACATGGGAAATTACCAAAGATGAAAATTAGAATTCTCCTAAACTGGTAACAGGAAAATTTTGTATTCTAGTTGGGAGAATTTACACATCGTCAAGAAAACCACTACAGTATCCGGTATGCATTCCAGTGTAGGACGTCATTCCATCGAAATAGAACCCGCACCTTGATTTTTGTCAAACTTTCCTCATTTGTCAATCATTATATGTAAACTGCAAAAATGGAATAAAAAAGGGGTGTGCTCGGGTTAACTTTTGAGATATGATAGATACAATTAACCAATCCAGGGCTGTTTTTCTGTTGTTGTAAGCTGGAAGTTAAAACTATAAATTTCTTTTGTGGCCAACCAAGCAAGTGTCAGGTAAATAAAGGAAGATAATGTTAAGAGTTCTCCTGGATTAGGAGAATAATTTTTCGTGATTTAACATGTACTTTTTTACCCCATGTCCGAGGGGAAACTGGAACGAGTTAGACAAAAAGCTCCATATATTATGAAGAAAACTACCTTTTGGCATTATTTTTCTGATTTCTCTTCGAGAGCTCAGCCTTCACTAGAACATGACAAAAATGTGTATGATCGGTAAGGGCTAAAAATGATTGGAATGTAATCCAGAAGCGCCATAGACAATACTACATGTCAACGAAATTGGTTTAATTTTTTGTTTTTATGTTTTCACAATTTCGTATAACTCGTAGTCCACAAGTTTAACAATTCCTTTTGTACACAAGTTCTCGTAAACATAAGATAACAGAAACACAAGATCTAAAAGTCATAAGATCACTGATCCTCTGATAATAAGTTCTACAGAATACATGAAATAAGTAGAATTAAAATGTTGTTGAATTGCACAGCCGCTATTTGTAAATTCATAGTCACAATGTTGTTGAATTGCACAGCCGCTATTTGTAAATTCATGTTCATAATTGTATTCAAATTTTAGAGACAGCGTTTCTTTTTTTGTTCTTTTTTGATTTTGAAGTTTAAACATAGCGCGCACTTACTCCTTCCTGATCTTCTTCGCTTATCTTCTTTTGAACTGATTCTTTGAAAAACGAAAGCGCTGGTTTGTTTTCAAAGAGTTGATTGGAACTATTAGGCGTTTCTTTGGTAATGTTCATTTCTTGTACAAGAGAGATAAGGTCAGCGTCTTCAGCGTATTGGAATGTGTACCTTTTCCCGTCGACCTTTGATTTTCCAATCTTGTGATAGAGTCTTCCGTCGCAAATATTTTTAACGTGGCCAGTACTGATTCCAAGTTCTTTTTTTGCAGCCGTCATGCTTTTAAAGAATATTTTTTCTGACTCTCACCAGACAGTCGCAATAATAGGCCTAGGTTTTCTATTCTTTGATTCCAAGTCGTAGTTCCTGTTCTTAGCTGCTTTTTTCATGTTTTCTTGCGGAGTCATCAGCTGCAAGTTCTCTAGCCTATTATCTGTTTTAATGTCATTTTTGTGATCGATCACTTTTCCCTCAGGAATAAGATCATTGAAGCACTCATAAACGAACCGGTGGATGTCATACATTTTTTGTTTTTTCCCATTACTAATTGTGCATCTCAAATATCCACTATGATTTTTATTACCACTCAAAACTTTTTTCCTGCGAATGTTGATGTAAGACCCGTTTTCGTTCGCGGCGTACCTATTAAAAATTGGATGAGTTCTAAAGACCAGTCCATCCACTTCAACTTCTATTTGTTCCATTTTTTTTGCTTTAACTAGTATAGGCGTGTTTCTTCAACAGGATTACAATTTAGGCTTAAATGAATAGCTTTTACTAGTAAAGGTGTGATTCTCTAATAGCGAAGCAAATTAAATCTTAGCGAATAAAGCTTATATATTCTTGCAAATAATATTATGAGTCTAAAAGAAGAAATAACAAACTCGAGCACAGAATACAAAGTTTACAAAGTACCAGACTTTCTTCACCTCTTGTTCGCGTTATTATACGTTTTGATTGTATTTACGTTTCTCGCTCTTGTAATAAAACTGATCAATAACTGCGTAAAAAGGCGAGAATATTCTCAAAATAATTCCTTCTAGAATTGAGTCTTTTGCAATTACTTTGCTTTTAGTTGTATAAATTCGATTGTTTAACATCAAGTCTGTGCGATTAGCTTTTACAAAAATAAGCCTATTAATTCAACAGCGAAATCAGTTTGAGTCTTACCAAAAAAGCTTTTCTATATAATCTTGCTAATAAAAAAATGAGTACAAAAGAAAAGTTCTTTCGAACAACGAATCCTAGTCCAAATCACAAGACCTATCCCATTGTTTACGTCTTAAGACCAAAAGAAGATTTGTCGAATTCTGTCTATTACTACGAGAAAACAATTATCGAGAAGTTGCTTCAATGTTTAGATCTATACGGATCAATCAAGTTTCAGCTAGCGTTTAAGTTTTCTAATCATATCCCAGCAATTCGCACACAACAAGTGTTAGTGTTAGAAACAAAAGAAGAAGTACAAGAAATCACAAAAAAAGCCTTAAACGAGCTTAACAACAAAATTGGAGCAGAACGAGAAATGAATGTTGTTGGTATTTGGCTAGGATTAAACATTTACCGCTTGTTTGATGATTCTACTTATTTTGACTTGCCAGTCCACTTGCGCGATAAGTCGATAATAGAAAATCCGAAACAAGGAGGAAACGAGTCACTTAAGTGGGCTTTACTTACCGCTTACCAAGATCTTGAGCTTGATTTAAGCGAAGTTGATTTTCAAACGCCGCTTTCTCAAATACCGTCTGTTGAACGAAGAAATAACATTAGCATAAACGTTTTCACTCGAGAAAGAACTCATTACCGCGTTTGTTATAAGGCAAGTGTTCGCTACGATAAACACGTGAATCTTCTCCTATTAAACGAGCATTACGCCTTAATTAGAGACGTTCACAAATTCTTGTGTGAAAGCAAAAAGAAGTGTAAGCAATTCTTTTGTCCTCATTGTTTCAACCATTTCAAAACGGACAGACACAAAAATTATTGTCCCTAAAATATAAACATGAGGCTGAAAGACATTCAAAACTTAGTTCGCGAACTTGTGGACGAATCAGTTCGACTAGGTTGTACTAGTTTTGTTACAACCTATTTCGAATACATGGTTGATTTTGACGACTATGAACATCTTTGTGATTTAGTTTATCAATCTTCAAAAAACACTGGAGAAGAAGTCTCAAGACTAATGTCTTTCTTTGTTTTAGACTGTGAAGGACGATTTGTGGGGCGATTTGTTGGAGAGTCTATCAGGCAAATCTTAAGATCTGGTTCGAGAATAGACGTGGGTCAGTTGATCTCAAAATATGTTGACGTTGAACTTGGACGTAATTTCGTACCACAGCTTACAGTTCGAGTCGAAAGGTTTATTTCTCGATTGATTCACAGTGGTGAATTCATTGATTCAGACGGAGAAGACATGACTGAGCCAGAACTAGATCGAATGGCTTCGATGAATGAAAGTGAAGCAAATCGTTAGCGCAATTGTATAGAAATGTTGCCGATGCGTTATGAGATGTTAAACGTGGAAGTGAAGCGTTTGATGAATAAGAGGGTGAAATTTGAGTTTAACAACGGATTTAAAAAATATCTAGAGATCGAGTCTAAGTGTGATAATTGTTTATTCTGTGTTAACGACGAAGGTGTTCGTGAAAAAGTAAACTTGTTCGACGTAAAAAGCGTAAAATATGTCTAAAATTTATTGTCTGCGCCAGAAGAAGTTTACTGATACGTTGCAAGAACGAATCGAAAAAACAAAAAATAATCGCTTAAGACTAGTTGGGATTTGCGCAGAATGTGGAGCAAAAAAGTCAAAATTTATAAAACAAAAAGGTGGGATGATTTATGGTGAGGGTCAAAAATACATTAGAAATTTTATGAATTCCATGTTGAAGAGATGAAGAATATTATGTGTTTATAAGTATACAATCGTGAGTTTTGCGATATGGCTGTTATTATTCTCAACGTTACTGACATTCTAGCAGAATACGTGATAGAAGGAATAAGCATCTTTTCAATCAAAGACAAAAAATTAGCTTGCCAAGTAAAAGACCAAGTTTCTTGTCCGTTGCACATCCGTTTTGAAAATGAGATTCAACAAGGTAGAATTAATCCAATTCTTGAGCGTGATGTTGCTGCCATTAATGCCAATCGTCCCTCAGAGTATAAACGAATCGAAAAAAGAAAAGGCCAACCACAAGTCGTTATTCGCGAAACGTGTGATGAAAGCGAAAGTCAGTTGTTCAAAGTTTTCAAACTGATTGAGTTGTTTCTTGTGTCTAAGGCTAAAGAAGAAGTAGACGTGCGAGTTTTCCAATCAACAACTAAAACTGGAGATATTCTTGATAATCCTATTTTACGCCTGTCTTTGTCTTTCTTTGACCAAGTTCCTAGTTTTAAGTTGTACAACAAAAAAGACAAACTAGAACGCGGATACAGTGCGCTTAAGTTAAACGGAAAAGCTGTAACAATTAATAACATTCATGAAATTAGGTCTGGATCAGAGTATTCTGGAATTGTGTCTGTTGTTTATAAAGAATCACCGAATAAACTTCTTGTGTACGCTAACATTCGTGCTGCTGCTGTTTCTCTTTCAGACACTTGTCCGTTTTCTTCTCTTGACTTGTAAAAAAAAAAAATCTTTGCTATTTCTCACTTCTTATCTTTGCTCTTTTTTTGTGTGTAATTGTATACAAAAAAATGTCAACGCGAAATAGGTCTTATGCGTTTTTGAGGAAAGAACGTTTTTATGTTGAATTAGGTTGTACGCGAGGAGAATCTGTTCTAAACATGTTAGGAAGAATGACTGACGTTTCCGGCATATGTTAGGCTATAAACGAATGCCAAAGATTGAATTTATTATAAGGAAAATTCTTGAATGGCGAGGCTTAGATCGTGCTAAAGATTTAGTTCAAGAAAATAATTACGGCAAACAAACAGAAGAAAAGTATGAGAAGTGGTTTGATGAATGTAAACAAGAAATTATTCGAGACTCAGAACGCTCGGACAAAGATCATTTCTTAAGTCATCGATCACTTGTGCCTTTATCAGTAAAGTAGATATTTCATATGAGTTATTACGCAGATTTATTTCAATTTCATTTACAAGCGAGGCATAATTTGACGCAATTATAAAACGTGTTTCGACTTTTCGTTCTAAGTTGGATAATTTTAATACGGTCTGAATGATGATTCCTAGTCCAGTAACAATCAGTATCACTTCTTGATGACTAATACTCGTTGCAATGACACCTCCGGCCGAGAACAAGATTGAAAGCACTGTAAGCACGTGAAGACGTAGTCTTAGTTTGCGACCTAAATCGCGGAAAAGACGTCTTTTTTTCGTGTAGATTTTACGCAGGTCTTCTAAATGTGCGCCGTCTAATTCGTCCATGTCTTATTCTATTTCGTACACAAAATGCTGCGTTGTGAAACTAATTCGTATAATGGTCAGACCATGAAAACCAAGATTTCCACTATGATGTTCAAACAGTAGAACTCGCGTTGGATATTTTGTGCTTACATTCATTCTACGGTCTCGATCAAGAGTGATGTTGTGAATTTTTTTCCATTCTCCATCTATTTCGCTGAAAACAAAAACGTTAAAATTAGGACCACCACTAGGAGAAATTCTTTTTATGAAGTATTGCTTGAGACATACAATGGACGGAAAACAAACTTCAAAGTATGATCTACCACTTGTTAACGGTTGATCTGGAATAAACGCGTCGCCAGTCTTTCTAAACATTCTTTCCGGATTATTTATTCGCAAATTACTCGTTACTTTTAAGCAATGATCGAGATCTCTGTCTGCTTCTAAGTAACGTTGCTTTGGAACGACGACGTGTCTCTTGAATTCATCTTCGATATTATCTACGATCATAGGATCCACGACTCCTCTTCCTTCTGTGCCATAAATGAACATCGCCAATTCGCTTGCAAAGTTCGAACAGTGTACAGATAAACTCACGGTAACGTCATCTGTTGCGTTAATCACTTTAATTTGCAAATCGACGTATACGGATTGATTGATTACTTCTTTTTCACGAGTGGTGTGTTCGTTTACAGAAGAAGTGATCGTTCGAATATCACACGTGCCTGTTTGTGTAATAAGGTCAAAGCGTATTCCATATATTCCAACAGCTTTACGCCCAAAGTTGTACGTGATATTTCCTGGATTGCTTGACATTGAAAAAATAATGTGAGCATTTTTTTTGTGATATTGAGAAGATAAGTGATCTCGACTTTGGTCAATTTGGAACGCTGCAATTCCTCCACCAACGTTAACCTGTGCTGCTCGTGTTATTTTGAATTGATTGACAGTAGACACGTTTCGAGAAGAACGCATCGAATCCACGTATTTTTTGTGGACTGCGTCTTTTTCTTGAATTGAGTTGCCAAGGTTAATAATTTTGTGGGTGTTCATATTCAAATTTTTTAGAAATGATAGGGTGTGGAGCTGTAAGATCTGAATCAACAAGAAGTGGACTAATAGGCCTAATTCCAGGAACACCATAAATCCAAACGTTGATTGGAATTCGACCTAATATTTCGAATTCAATTTGCATTTTGTTGGAAACTGGTGCAACTAAATCAATTGAGAAGATGTAAACATGATGATTTTTGACAACAGTCTTACGAACGTTTGCGTCCGCTAGTGTCACATCACACTTAAAATTATAACCGACTTCAGCATATGCGTCTAAACGAGTAGACCAATGACCTGCTTTTAGCTGAGCTAAGTCGACTTGTACACTACCAGGAGTTGCTGTCCAATTACACCAAAAAGTAGGTGGAGCTTTGTGAAGTGTGTTTGAGTTTGAACTGTGTTCTCCAAATTTGCGAGACCCAACGCTTGCGTCAAACTTGAAATGAGACGAATTTAGAACAATTTGATTTCTAGTGTGACCCCATTTTGAAGTTGAAACGTAAGCCTTATTAGTTGCGTCTTGTTCGTTAACTGGCTGACTCAAATTTATGATTCGATGGTTTTTCATGTCTAAGTTTTCTGTGACTTCTTGATCGTCTACGTATTTTTTTGTTACTAAATCATTATCACTTATAGGTGTTCCGCTATTTACAGCTCTTTTTCTTGCAAGTCGTAGTTTCCATGTAAATCCAATTTAAATCCAACTCCAGGTGGACCGCGTGATCCTTGTGTTCCAGTAGAACTATAATCTGGTAAATCATGAAGATGCCCATTTCAAAGAACTGTTATTCTTATAATCGCATAATTTGCTTTGTTGTTACGATTTGCAAATCGACTAGCAGCGCTTGAACCTAATTCGTAGTAACCAACATCTGAGAATTCAATTGTAACACTCGTGTCTGATTCGTTCGTAATAGAAACATGTCCGACGTATTGATACTTCCAAGTGCTAGCTGTTCCGTGACTGTCTCCAAAAACGCAAATTTGAGACGTGTTACCGACATCCGCCCGCGGAATAGGTAAAGTAGTGCGCTGACGTGCTGAGAAAAACTGAGCAGTCACAAAAAGTACGCTCCATTTCTGACTTGGAAAAGTTATCGTTTCTGTCTCGCTGCCTGAAATGTTGACCGCTTTTGTAAAAGAATGGTTAATTGGTGTTTGGGAGTTCCCCCCTTTTTCATCGTGCACGTGAAAATTAAATTGACCCATGAATATTTTTAGTTATAATGCCTTTCGGTTTGTTAACGTATAAAAAGTCAAAGGGTTTTTCTGTGGCTTTTTTGTATTGATCTGGTGTTACTCCTACTTCACTGCAAATAAGTCTTCTTTCGTAAGCGCTTGGGAAGTAACCTATACAAAAATGACTACAATTAAGAAGAATCGTTTTTGGCATTTTGAAATAACTTTGTGCCACGTAAATTGGACTCACGCCTTTATGTCGTCCTGATACAAAATGTTCGATAATCTTGTCTTGTTTGCTGAGCAAAAGGTCGTCAAAAACGATGACTTTGTGAACGTTTGGATTTGGATCCACCTCGTTTAGTGATATTGCGTCTTCTTGCGCTTCACACACTAAATGCCCCACTTTTTGTGAGATTGAACTAAAAAGATTTTGTAGTTGAACGTATTTTTCTTGCTCCAGGTGAGGACAACACAAATGAATTTTGTCAAAATAAACAAGTGGCGCTCGCAATAAGTGTGTTACAAGATTACTTTTACCCGTACCACTAGGTGCGCAAATTAGCATTCTAAATGGTTTTCTTGTTTTTTTGTTAGCATTTCCATCATAATTAGGAACAGCCATTTTCTATACTTTTGCGTTTTTAACTTCGAATCATGAGTTTGCCTGAAGATTGAACCAGTTCCACTTCCACTTCGCGCAGAATAAGTGAGTAGACAGAATAATCCGCGTCAGCAGCTCCAGATAAGATGTACTTGAACGTAAGCTGTGGATTTTCTTTTATGACGTTCCTATTCCAACGCAAATCAAAATATAAGAAAGGAAATAGATGCTCATAATTTGAGATTGTTAAAAGCGGGCCAGATGTTTTGTCGTACTCTTTGTAGGCAAAAGATAAGACGTCGCGATAAGGTCTGATTACATTGCTAGAGGGATTGTAGGGTTGTAAAGGAATGTTATTTCCGGTTCCTACTTCAAGATGAGCTGATTCTATTTTTCTGTTGTTTGCCACGTTAAAGGTGTTATACAAGAACGGATTGTGATCTTGATTGTTTTGTTTGGCGTCGTTATTGATCCAAACAAAAACGTGTTTTGGTTTTTCAACGCCTGACGTTAAACGCATTGATCCTTCTTTTTGTTTTGTTGAGCCGTTTCGTGTAATAGTTTCGCGAAAATAGGTCCACTTCTTTGGAGTCAAATAGTCTTTAAGTACAATTTGAAGACCTTTTGGTGTCATTGTGATTTTAGGCGTCCACAAGCGAAAAGAAATCACAACGTATCGACAATCATCTGCAGCTTTCCAAATAAAGTTGTCGTCTGTTTCTAATGTGCACTGCAATTCGATTCGCATATTAGGCAAAAGTTCGTTTTTAAGTGGCTCGAAGAATCCATAGCGATTAAGTGGAATTTCTGTGGTAACAATTGCGGATGTGCCTAATCTTGCTTTTCTCATAGCAAATCCTTTGTTGTATGTTGCTTCAGCTTGACGTTCTTCTGCTGAACCGCTTGTGTCTAAGTAAAAATAGTCCATTGTACCAATTGTTTCTGCATAATCTTTTCCAGTGTTGATAGCGTTTTAAGTTGAACTGATTGGTTTAGGTCTGTTCCGTTGTACACCTCCACACCATTCGCTTTAATGATCAGTCCATTTAGCATAGCATATGAGCCGTTAACCGTTCCATTATGATCCGCAACACCAAGATCAGCTCCGTCTGCCAATTTGTTCACTTTAAAGTGAAGAACAAGTCTTGCGTTGTACCAATCAACGAAAGAAGTTTCACCACCTGTGTCTAAAACGAATCGATAATCCCTTTTTCCTTGGCGCGCGCCATTGGCCACGTCTACTTTCAATGGAGTCTCCGAGTCAGTAACAACATCTTCAATGCGTTCTACAATTTTTGGATTGCGAAACATTTTATTTCTTCTATATTAATTTAGCTTAAAAAAATCGTCCTTCTAACAAAAGTCGATTATGATTAGTTGCTTTTGGTTTTGGTGTGCTTTCTAAAATCTTTTGAATTTGTTTGCCTGAATTAGGCGAAGCTATCCTCTGAATTGTTTGCTCAATCTTTTTTGTGGCCTGTTTTTTTGCTTCTCGTATAAATGCTTTCTTTAAAAAGTCTTTGACTGCTCCAGATCCTGTCTGTTGCAAATTAACGTAGCGCCACTCTCCTCTTTCAAAGTCGAAGTGTTTTTCCATTGCTTCTATACATTTAAAAAATTTATTCGCTCGAACGTATAATCAAAGTAAGTGACCACTCGACTCCATTCAAATCGATAAGTTCGCCTAGTGCGTCTTCTACGCCAAAGTGCATCTCGTGAATAACATTATTTTTGAGTTCGCAAAATAAAAGGCGTCTTGGTTCGATTCGAAAAGGAAAAGAACGACGAAGACCTTCTGTAGGAATCATAATAAGTGCGTCGGATAATTTTCCGTCTACAATGCTAGAAGAAATTTGATTACACGTAATGTAAATCTCATCTACTCCAGCAGTGATGTTGGGTAAAACTGACCCACATTCCGTCGAAGTAACTATTTTTTTGTTAAAACCTAACAATTTTGCAAAGTCTCCATTTTGAAAATCAAGTTGAAAAGTAGACCCAAGTTCAACAATGACGCGATAAGTTGTCAAAACAAATGTAACTGAAATCTTGTCTTTTGCGTTTTCTGATGTGGCGTGCCCATTGGTAACAATTTTCCTTTGAACGAATTCCGAGATGTCCGCGTAAGAATAAGCACCATTTGGAAAAGTGATTGTAGTCCAAGCAGTTCCAGAATTATGTGAATATTTTATGCTGTTGTTGTTTTACTTTTGTGTGATGTTGTGCCAAGAATAAGACATCATTCCTTTATCAAAGGCAATTTCATTTTTAGCCTTTTCTGGTAAAATAAGCGAAGGAACAAATCGAATCGAAAATGATTCGGGCTTTGATTCTCCGATTGTTTCTCGGTTTACACTGGAAATAAAAATAG
>JANVCF010243260.1:0-13220 GCA_025388745.1 Hydrozoanthus gracilis
CAACATTGCGTTGCAAGTTGCTGAAAAAATTGCCTCGTGTAACACCGCCTTCAGTAGTGTCGCAATCATTCACCCATTGACTTTCACACATCAAGTCTAAGACTCAATCCTGCTCTCATTCTCTAATTCGTTGCCACTCTCAAAATTATTAATTGAATTTCCATTCTTGGTTTCATAGTCTCATTTTTGTTTCTTTTCTTTTTCGCTTTCACTCATGGCCTTTAGGCAATGTCTAACAAGACCGATGGGGCGCTTCGCTAGTCAAGACTATATATTACAAACAACAGTTATGCTTGATCATATGTATGACTAACTTTATCAACCATTCAAAGTCTTTTTTCTTGTCAGCACATCCAAAATCAGTCGTCCTGAAATAGATCAAACAACAACAACCTGGTAAGACTGCAACGTGTAAAACTCTCACATCCTTCATTACTATCAGTTAAATTCTTGGTGATAAAAGAAGAAATAAATTTGGTTCTTTTAACACGAGCTCGTTTTAAAAAAGCTGTCAAGACTTCTCTGCTGACAAAGGCCCTGTTTACACGAGGAAAGTTGTCCCGGGACGAAGGGATATCTTACCTGGCCGAGTTACTCGGGGCGAGACAATTCTTCATACAATTTTTTAAAAAAGCACCTAATTAACCGTTTACATGGTGTCCCGCTTACAAGGGTTGTGTCGGGTACGAGAACTCGGCTAGCCGAGGAGAGATACCCGTTCCACCCGTTACATCTTCTCAGTTTATTAAACATGCTGTTTGTCTCGTCTTGCTGGGACAACCCGAGCCCGAACGTCATTTAAATTTAGCTTTTATGCTTTATGAAAAATTTTCCCACAAGGTCGACTCAGCCCGGGCCACATATTTTCATGTAAACGCAGGGCAAAGTTGTCCCGGGTTCAAAACCTCACAAGTTATAAACTGAAGGTCACGTCATCCCGGGATCATATAAACAGGCCTTAGCAATAACTGCTTACATTTTACGGTCTGAGCCTCATTTGAAAATGAGTAGTTATGTTACTAGCAAATATAGGCGCAACTGGCAGCCACTCAAAGGCGGTCAATAATTAACGCCAGTACTCATTCAACGACATATTGCCGACCTTCGAAGGATGAAAAGCTGAGTGCACTTTAGCGGAAAAGAAGGTCATCCAATTATTCAACCCTCACCTCAAACTGGCCGGTAATCCAACTTGGGACCTCACAGTTGGGAGGCAGAGGTCTTACCACTGCGCCAACCCCTCCGCTAATTTATCAATAAAAGGTCTCTAGCATTGAGGCAAGGTTCGCCGAATGTGCAAATTATGTGAATAAAACTTAAGAGTAAACTAACTTTAGAGTATGTATTGCTGTAGGGGTTTAAGTTCCTGAGCAACCCATGCATGGAATATTTCGATTTCCATGCAAGCAAGGGAGTCAGGTGTGCAACAGATGCAAAAATTATACATAAGTCTCTCTTATATCAAAGAAAACTGTATATTGCTTGAAGTGTTTCCGAGCCCGGGATTAGCACAGGGTCTTTCCTAGTTTGTACATTACCATGCATGTCCAATGGTAAATTTGTGAAACTTTAACATATCCATGACGCTGCAGGGAGAAAATAAGCACATTTAATCAAAGTACACAAACTGATTGTTTAATGATCAGAATGGCAAATACAAAGCGATTTAAACCTAACGAAAATAGAAAAAATTTGAGAATGCAAGTTATTATTAAGGGTCGACATGTGCACACTTGTGGATAAAGCAGTCTGTTCCGACGCACTCATTCTCCTTCACTGCTACAAAAAAATGTATGTAAGCTTCTTTTTTAAATTCGAAACAAACACTGAGATAACAGAAAAACTGTTTTAACGAAAGGCGAATGGCTTACTAATGATTCTGAAATTCATCTCACCCCACTTGTGCAATGGCGCATCCGAACAGTTCGGGTGCTTGGTTTATGCACGCGCCGACTAACAGTCCGCCGTTTGAGCCGCCACAAATTGTTACTCTGAAAGATAATTTCAAAACGTCCATTGTAACTGAATTCTTCACGACATACAAAACAAACACTTTGAGGTATTGTTGAGTGCATTTATTGTTTTTATAACAACGCTACAACAACTATGTAAGATTGTACAAAAAAGGTTTTAAAATCTGCTAAATAACGCCGCGCCTTGCGCGAGAACGTCCTAAAACCAGTTATGCCGCGCATTTCTGGTAGCTGCTTGTTCCAGAAAAGTATTTTATTCATTAATACATGGACATTCAATCCTTAGGATTGGTAGACAGTAAGTTGTTATTTAACAACTGTAAACTTTCGTCAATAATCACAACTGCTTAATTACTTGTGCTACCTCTTAGAAGTTGTGTAGTTTTGATCAACGAGGTACTTGGCTGCATACTGGAAGTCGTCAAACACGTTCTGTTTTTTATCAAAGCAACCAGCTTTGTGCCACGTCTCGCCGTACTCCCTGCAAGAAACAGCTCGTTCCGTTAGGGTTAATGACAAAATATTTGGGAAGAAGGAGAAGAGAGAAGAGTAGGAAGGAAGAAGGGAGTAGGAAAGATAGAGAAGAGTAGAAAAAAATAAAAAAAAGAAGGCGGAAGATGGGCAAAGGAAGGAAAAAGGTGGGGAAAGGGGCCTTTATGGGCTGCCTAATGGAGAAAGCGTGTATTTGGTTGGACAGACTACCAAGTAGATCTTGTCTCGGAAAGCACGTTATTTGTTGTGTAAAATGTAAAACACTATACTGTTCGAATACAACATACAAATTCCAGTGAGGCCTTACCTCTGGAACAGGGTATAACTCAAGTGTCGCTGATCTACAGCTGACCCAGTAGCTTAGTTGGTTAGAGCGACGTAGATCTGCTTCGTACGTCGTGGGTTCGAATCCCACCGAGGTCGGAGATTTTTTCTCTTTCCTTGTGTGGGTTTCTGGGATTCCTTGTTAATGCTGTAGATCAGCGACAATTGGATTATATCCTGTTCCAGTGGTAAGGCCTCACTCGAATTTATATGTTGTATTGACTCATATGCCACTGAAGGACAACACTCTATGACTGTACCCATTGTTTTTCTTTTAAAACACTCTGAGGATTTCTGTTTTAAAGTCCAAAACCATCAAACGAGATAAACAATTTGGTTTCATGGAATTCCACACCTACCCACCACCTCTCAAGTTTGGTATGGCTAAAATCCCGCCAAGATGCTGCATGAAAACAAGTCGTGACACACTAAATCCAGGAGTGATGGAGATGTTAAATCCACCATAGCCATACAAGAAAACTGGATGGCTGCCATCTTTGGTAAGACCCTGCCAGAAAAATAAAATCTTTAACTGGCCAAACAACTACAATAGCACAACAACTATGTTACAGTACCTTAGATAATCTACAGTAACTACTACAAAACTAACTTTCTGTGCACTATAAATAACAAAATTTTTTACACTATCCTAAGCCTATATAACATCATTGCAGCATAGCAAACAACAAACAATCTAAGGCAATGTCCTTTTTGAACTTTAAACAACTTTCCCTTTACATTATTCTTGCAGGGTTCAAACACCTAACAAGAAAATAGCAAGCAAACTGTACGTATTGTCTGCAGCACTAATTCCTCTCAAACTCCTGTGTGTTCCAGAATGCCGTCAACTATAAACTTTGAAATCTTCATACCATCCTCGATGAAACATGCACAATGCCATTGTTAGGGTGATTAAGGTGTACAAACTGGAGTGCTACCTTTTTATGAACAATAAACATCGGAATCTTTACGCCATCCTTGCTGGGGTAAAACACCTGATGCGTCTGGTACAAAGACGAATCAAAGTCCTTCACACATATCTCTCGAAACACCTGAACAGAAAAAAAGTAAAAAATAATGAACAAAGTAGCATAAAATAAAACCAAACCTTGCATTTGAACCCTAGAAAACACGCACGTTTGCCTTTACTTTCTTGGTGACACAAAAAACTTTACATATCTCTGCTGCTGCTTCCAATAACTACACCTGGACTAACACCCAAAGATAAAAACGGCCCTTGGGCTAGCTCTTTTTGCTCCGCATTGCACCTGAACACACTCCTATGGGCCCAAGGCTACAAAAGGAAAACTCGTATTGAAAAAAAATTACACCTGGCCGGTAAGCTTTCATTGACTATCAATTACACCTGGACGAGCTTTTATTGGCCCACAGCCCACCTGGGCGAGCTGTTATTGGCCCACAGCCCACCTCGGGAAGCTATTATTCACCCAGGTGAGCACCTGTCAAAACACATCGTATTGTCACAGTATACAAGCAATACTTCTATATCATTATTCTATACCAACCTTGGGCTCTGGCTTGTCTGCTGCCAAGTCACAACGATGGATGACACCAGGTGTCAAAAACGAGGTAAGACTATAAAAAATCTAAAGGAAACAGTTTGAATCAACCTTCAGTATTATCAATTCAATGTATAAAATTTTCAAAGGACTGCCAAAAAGCATCTTCCATCGAAATCAAATCTTTCATAACCATTATTTTACCTGCACCTCAAATAAACATCACGTTAAAGACAGACAAGTAGTGGGAACCCTTATACTTACGGGTTGCTTTAAAATAAGACGTGAAATCTCATTCAAACAATAAAACAAACAACATTCGTGAGTAATTATGACTTTGCTTAGATGACAAAAAAAAATGCAAAATTCGCCAACCTCCGTGTCTTTCTTACGGCCAGAAAAGCCCACAATGCAGCCAATGTCAAGCGGAAAAGTCATCAGCCGCTCACCGGTGGTGAGGCTATGAAGATACATCGCACTCTATAAAAATGACAGTGTAAGGTACATGGAAAGTAATCCTTATAAGTAAGGAAAAGAGGAAAGGGAAAATCCTATAGTCAAAATGGGCTACATACTTAATAAAATATGATACAAGTTAAACAAAATAATTTCAAGGAGGCAACGCAAAATAAGGGTATTTCATATCTACTCCCGTGTGGTTAAGGAAAGACAGGGTTGTAAAATTTCTTAATAACACATCCCCTGGTAAATCATGACCAGTCCTTGACAGGTACTGCTTTTTTTAATAATTGTACCTAAGATACTTCAATTCACCTCTACATAAAAAGACAAGGAACTCTGAGTATTATTAACTATTTTTTAAGTTATTTTAAACTTCATTCGACATAAAGAGTTTAATCGACTTGCAGAATGTCAACTTAAGATTTTGCTCGATTGAAGCAAGTGGTTTTATAAGTTCGGGGCACCCTTTTCAACTGATACATATCGTAAATCCTGCGTCCAGAAGCAGCTTCTGATGGATTTCAATCTAATTTAACGTACTGTAAAACAAATGAAACAACACTATACCCAATCCCAACTGCATCGTCAGTGGTCATTCTGTGATATTTTCGACCACAAGAAACCGAGGTGAAACCTTTTCTTGGTGATCAGATGAAAAATATCTAGGTCAACTGGAGTAAAAATCTGTGGTTCGACTGAGGCAAAACCGCAGAAAATGCATTAATACTTTCTAGCGGTGCTGTATCGCAAGTGCCTTCTGATGGGTACTAAACATTTTGATCAAAAAGGGGTTAAGTTATAAACTTAGGACTCTACTTTGCCACTTGGACATCAGTTTGCATTTTTCTAATTTCTAAACAGCGCAGCTGATTCAATTGAAAATACAAGTTTACATCATCTTGCAGCTAAGTACTGTCAGAGGGACCATAACCAAATGAAACCAACATTAAATCAAGGTGCAAAAAAAACCTTTTTTCCAAAGAACACCATTATACTTCCGTTAAGCTCAAGTGGAACACTTGCCACTAAATGAAGTACTGAACAGTCTCCATCTTACACAACTATGAAGTCATTGACAAACTAACCTTAACATCATGCAGGTAGCACAAGACAAGCAGGTCATTTCTGACACAGGCTGCCCATTCCAACACATCATTTTCATGTTCTTCCACTAGGGTTTTCCAGTGTTCCTACAATCAGCAGCCCAAAGTCTTATATTAACAACTAATACATTCATTAAAACAACAACAGCTCATAACGCATAATGTACAAATGATAATAAAAAGCAAGTAAGTAATACAAACCATTTCAGGCTTTGCTAAGTCAATGTTGATCAGCCGATAAAGAGGTGAGTTGAGATTTGTCTTAAATGTAAACAGGGTTCCCTCATTTGCAATGTACTGCAACAAGAAATATTTTTAAACATTCCTTAAGATTTTCTCAAGAAACTTTGGATAAATGTAGTATAAATACAATGGAAAAAAGCCTGTGGACCAGACCCTAATGGCAGTATCAAACACTTTCTTGAACAATGAGGGAAAAGATTTCACTTCTACAGTACATAGGCTATTCATCCCTAAGAGATGGAAAATATGCCTCATAGTACCTCATCCAACCTCATCAATCAACAGATGACAATTATTGTAATCTATCTATCCCTGTCTTCTTCTGGTCTTATTGCAATTTATACAAAAAACTCTTGACAATACTCGAGCTCTTTTACACAGTAACTCAGTTCCACTCTCTATTTCTACTCCAACTATTGGTTCTCATCTCTTCTACCTTTTCTTGTTCCCATAAGATACAGTAAAACTAACTTATACAACAAGACAGGTTTGTCCTGGTCCTAACACAGTACCTAAAAAAACAAAGAACGGTGACAAAACTTATTGAGAACACTAAAAGTAATGTTAATTGGAAATGACAGACTTTGAGGATAGGTACACTGTTTTTGTCAGTCAATGCCTTGAAAAGTTTGAAAGCATATAAATAAGAAGGCCAAAAGTTGATCAATCCTTCATGGCTGCATAAGCACAGTGGTGACCTTGTGACACTGGTCTCATATTCACTCATCGGTGTGGCTTCATACAGATATAACAAAAACAGGTCTCTTACAATATCACTTTCACTAACCTCATATTCTGCATCAAAGTTATCAACAACCTTAACATATGGTAACTTTCCTGTTAAAAAAATACAAACAAGAAAAGCAGTCAAAATCTTCCTTGGTAAAATATTATCAACAGTAACCGGTAGCTGTTAGCTCTAAAAGATTAAAGCGATTTTTGCTCGTAATAAAAAGTAAAAAGTCGTTAAACAGCCGTACGCGATATACAGTCAAACCGATGTTTTAAAACATTTTCCTGAGTATGCTCACAAAACTAATATCATGTTGAAGAAAATTTTATTTGAACAAGAATATTTTCTTTGACTAATCAGCCAAGTCACATCTGCCAGCTGTGGTGTATATCAAATGGCCAATGATTCCAAATGGCATCAAGCCAGACGTGTACAAAACATTCACAAGCAATGAAACTATTAATAGACTAGGGGTATCAAGTAATTTATAACATTCAAAATAGAACAAAATTATCATCAAACACACGTATGTTAGGTCATACCTGTGATTCCACCGTCCAACTTCTTAAGATCACAGTAGAATAACCTGTTTACAGGATCACAACCCTCACTTGGTGTAAGTACCAGGTATCTGCCACAGTCACTCACTTCTGCACCACTAACATGTAAGTCGAAATCACATCATCTGTTACTACACTATCAACAATATCATTATAATAATTAGCAAGACACTATTGAACAATAGGGTATGAATATCATCACCTGTATAGCACAAATATCATTAGTATAGTATGCATATTATCATTAACATAGTGTATGTAACAGTAATAATTGACATTGATGTAGCGAATTGAAACACTGTTCATTATTACTATTACTAGTTGCTAGGTTCCCTATGGAAGTGGAAGCATAGGTTATATTTAGTGGTGATACATGTTTAGCTATTACGGCTATGCTATCTACATATTTCCAAGTATTCCTAATGGCTAAAGTGCTGTGTCCTGTATGTTTTTGAGCATAGATACAATAGAAAAGTACCTTCTAGAATTTTCTCTCGGTTCTACCTAAAAAAATCAATGAATCTAGAGTGTTAACCAACTTCGTTTCGCCAACAGTATTGAGTCTATATATAGAAGAATGTTACAAATATCGATTTACCAGGAAAGCACTTCAAAATATGTCATTAAACCAACGAACAAAATCAAAGCGAGACACATCCTTGTTACTCAACAACAGCAGTCTTGAGACACAATGGAGGAGTCTTTACATGCTCTAAAGGTGCTGAGCATGGAATGCATTTTAGAGCCTGTTACTGCTGCTAAATGTTGCGAAGGATATGTCCAGGATGCATTCATTACGGGATTGCAATCAAACCAAATTCATCAACTGCATTAATTTTTGGAGAACAAATTAAAGTTCTTGATTGAAAGACGATGTTCAACCAAGCTAGAGCTCTTGATTCTGCGATGCGATTCTGAATGCTACTTGATTCCTCAGCCCTTTAATGCTGCAGCTGTGTCACCTGAAGCAACAACTCAGGAATTGCCACAGTAGTCCCAAATGTTTCTTCTGTGGAAATGCTAGGCATTCCAATGTGAAGTTGCCAGCTCATTCATGATCCTGTGCAAAAGACGTCAGGAATAAGGGCATTTTGCCAAAGTCTGTCAAGGGAAATCATCACAACCAGGTGATGCCTCTGCTGCTCTCTGGTCACCAACACTTGCCTCAGTTGGGATTCGGAAACTGTAAAAGGCTCATCTGTGACTGCCGTAGTCCATTTAGGTTGGAATGTTAAGTGTTCTTCTGATAGTGGTGGTAGACAAAGATATATTCACCCAAGTTTAGCACTGTACACGAAAATAGAGGGTTGCTGCACTGTACTGTCGACCTTAACTACAAAGGATACATCCTTCAGTAATGCTCGACTACAGTATGTTCTGATCTCCTTCCAGTCTCAACATGAAAGTGTCACTTTGAGTGAGCTGGAACTAAAGCACCGCTATCTGTCTGAGGAATGACTACGCTATTAAAAATTGACCTAACAACACTGTTTGCAAAACTCACAGCAGGTTGTTATTCTGTTCCTGCTTAGTTCAGATGCTACAGTAGTGCAGAAGATCTAAAATTTATCAGTGAAGAATTGGAGTGATTACTATAAGAAGGCATCATTGAACGAAGATACTGTAGTCTCTGTTGCGAGTACAAGTAGTCAATACTTAAGACACAAACCACAAGAAAGGTCTAGCAATAGATTACTTCCAGACCATAAACAAATTTACCCAGTTCGATGCATCCCCACTACCGAAAATCAGTGACACTATCAACGAAATTGTTATTACAGTATAAAGTTTACAGTTTTCTTGACCAGCAAAGTTCAAGCTGTTTCCATTTCCTTTTTTTCTAATGAAACTAATGAAATTATAGTCCATGCTTACTTTTAGTGTGAGCACTTCACATTGTGCAAAAAAGGTTGAAAAGCTTAGCATAACTCTCTAGTTGTAATGGCAAGAATAAAAAAGATTATACTATCAAAAGATGAAGATGAGCTTTCTACTGCCTTTCAAGAAAACAGTGGACTCTTTCAGCTTACCTGGATCCCTACTGGATTGACTAATTGATTAGCATGATTCCAAAGATAAAATAAAATAAATGGTGAGACTAGTCGAGGATCATTTTATTCTGAATGGAGTGTTTTCCTACCTAGATAACATTTAACTATCTTTGGAAAAGATCAATCTGATCATTGCATCAATCTCAAGTCCTGCATGGATGCTGCACAAAATGCCATGCTTCATGCTGATTAAGTCATTGAAGAGAAGGTACCATTTGACCTGATCCTGTAAGGTTACGGCCCTTGGACGAGCTTCCTCTTCAGCAAAACATTTGCAAATTCAGTCAAGAGGACTGCTGTGGACTTTTCTGCTACTCCTCCTTATAATGGGAAACCAACTTCTCTGATCCAAGAAAACCCATCACCATTTGAAATCTTTTCCATTGTCTCAGGAAGAAGAAGCATTAAGGAATCAAGAAGATTATTGCAGAAGGTGTCCTTTTAGCCATTGAAAAAAACATCCTGTTTGAAGTTGAAACTGATGCTTCTAATGTAGCACTAGCAGCCACCCTTAACCAGAATAAAGGACATGCAGCCTACAGACCCAGTGCATAGAGAACTGCACCAGGCGCCTTGTTCTGAACCAGCTGTATTCTGATTGCTTGTGACTCCCTCTACAAGCCTCAAGACTTACTACATAATCAAGGCGTGTAGACTCTGGCATTTTGTTTGAACAAAAAACTTACCCCTCTCACTAGAAGAAGTCAAGAAGACTGAGTTACTGCCCCATCTGCTGTGAGTGTACAAGCCAAAGTCTTACCTTTCAGACAATAAAGCTCACCAGACCACTGTAGTTAGTATGAGAAGTACAAATATCATTTTCACCAACCCTCTCTTTATGTCTCCTTTCTTGTTTTTACTGTGTAAAAATTTACATAAAAAGATAATTACATGCTCCATTTGGGGTTTTCTGGAAATTCACAGCAAAGGATGTCTTCAGACTGCTTGGTTCCAACTGCATGAAAGTACAACTGTTGGCAAAGCGAAATGCTGTGATGAGGAAGATGCTTTGTATTACCTTGAACCGATCAACCTTGTATAAATTATATGCATTAAGATATATGTATTTTTTTAATTTCAGTCACTGGTAACTTTGTTTACTAAAACTAGGTGTTCTTAACAACTTTTTCAAACTAGATTTTATGAGTTAATGGGGTGTGGACAAAAAATGTGGAACATATGGTCTTAAATATTACAGTAGGTTCCAAAAAATAATGTAAAAAGAATAAAGGGCACTAATAGAGTTTTTTTAAAACTCCCGATCTTTGGATCTAATTCTGGCTTCAAATAACACTGTTATCTAAATCTGTCTGATATTTTTCTCTAAAGTTTGATTTTGTTTACATTTTTGAAAAACTATTGCAAAAAATAGAAATATGGAAAAAGGGTTGCTCTTAACCCTGTTTGGTGGGAGGTGTGCATCCCCCTGCATACTGGCCAGCTAGGTGACTTCTTTTGAGATTATTTTTTGTCTACATTAATTTACAAGTTTACTTTAGATTTCAAGAGGATGAAAGCAAAAACATACCTTCTGGTTCAAGTTGAGGTCAGTCTCTGTTCCATCTGCACTGTCTTTTGCAGGGTATCTCTAATAAAATTCATGAATAAAATCAGAGAAAACATTTACTGTAAATAGCACTTGTAAAAAAAGACTCAAAAAGACAAAACATACTAGCTAACTCTGTTGTTCATAACTTATTGCAAAGTCAGCATAATTTATCACTAAACTTCTCTTATTGCCCAGGGTTCTTGCTATGTACAATGATAGTAACTGTACATTGCTAAGTGGTACCTAGGCAAAAAAAAAAATCAATGGAATACATACTAAGCACATATTGAATGCAAACCAAGAAAAATATCAGTTTCTTTCTTCTTAACCCTTTCAGCCCCAGTCAGTTATCAACAGCTGATGCCTCTTTACATGAAACACACAAAACAAGAATATGATTTATTATTAATTTTGTAAATGAAAAAATTAGAATTGATCTTTGAAACAAAGTGAACTACTGAAGATGAAAAGTAAAACTCTCTCAAAATTCTATGGGTTCTAGTTGGGAGAATTAAAAAAAAACACAACTGGATTTGAATGGGTTAAACAAGAATCAATGAGAAACAAGCAATCCATAGCAAAATTTGTAATTTCTTGATAATTAACCTGTGCAGCTCTATTACTCATGGTGCTAATAACTATGGACACATAGGTCAGATCAATTTAGTAATGCAGCATGACCGGTGGTATGTAAAGTTTTCCTCACTTACATTATAGAAGAGCCCTTTGTTGTCATGGGTCCAAGCCAAACTAGAGAACTTTACTTTCTCTAAAGTATCAGGAAGGTTTTGTTTTCCTTCAACCTTCATGAACTGCAAAACAATAAATATTTTATGATTATAACAAAGAATAAGTGCTGCATGTACTATACATGCAGTGGAGGAATTTCTAGTACTTACACTTTGTAAAAAATGTCTTTGATTATCAACCTTATCTCAAAACAGTTCATTAGAAGTCTTTATTCATTTAGGGCTGTATTGATGTGGAGTCTGAAACCCAGTTTGTTGCTATGAAAACAAAATTCAGTTACTATTCTGGGCCGGGCTGTTCAAATTAGCCCTAATCCAGAGTTAATTACCATGACAACCTATAGGTTTTGTTAAGAGTTAATTCTGGTTTAAAGCTAATTGACATTTGAACAACCGGCCCCTGAAGAATATCATCAGCCCAAGTCTGGCTTAAACTCACCAAAAGGTTATGGATTGTCAAACAACTTAAATCTGTCTTAGATATCTTAAATATCTCCAGAATCATTACAGATTTTGACAGGAAGGTTTTGTTTTCCTTCAACCTTCATGAACTGCAAAACAATAAATATTTTATGATTATAACAAAGAATAAGTGCTGTGTGTACTATACATGCAGTGGAGGAATTTCTAGTACTTACACTTTGTAAATAATGTCTTTGATTATTAACCTTATCTCAAAACAGTTCATTAGAAGTAATTTAGGGCTGTATTAATGTGTGAGTTTTAAGGGTAGTCAATAGGTGTATAAAATTTACTTGGTCTAACAAATAATTTGCATTTATTGATTGCCTCCAATCTTTATGGATGTCTTAAAGTGCCTACGACATGAAATCTTTTGATGCATGATCAGTGGATAGGACTTGCTGTATGAAGAACAGCAGTGAAAAGATTTTGACGGAATTTGTAATGGTTCTGAAGATACAGTAAAAGTTTTCACTGAAATTCTCTATTGGAGTCTGAAACCCAGTTTGTTGCTATGACAACAAAATTCAGTTACTATTCTGGGCTGAGCTGTTCAAATTAGCCCTAATCCAGAGTTAATTACCATGACAACTTATAGGTTTTGTTAAGAGTTAATTCTGGTTTAAAGCTAATTGGCTTTCGAACAACTGGCCCCTGAAGAATATCTCAGGATGATATTATCAGCCAAGTTTGGCTTAAACTCACCAAAAGGTTATGGATTGCCAAATGACTTAAATCTGTCTTAGATATCTTAAATATCTCCAGAACCATTACAGATTTTGACAAAATCTTTTCACAGCCATTTCTCATTTAATAACAAGGTCTATCTGCTGACGTAACAGAGTGTGTCATGTCATAGGCACTTTTAAAAGTGTTTTGATGCTGTTGTTGGAGAACAGAGCTATATGGTGTTATAGTATCTCTTAAAAAATAGTTATTTTTTCACCTTGACAGTCACCCAGTCTGAGCCACTTTTACTAAGAGCATAAGCCAACAGTT
>JANVCF010243370.1:0-15803 GCA_025388745.1 Hydrozoanthus gracilis
ATATTAAACGCTGCTGTTATTATGTAAAGTTATCCACAATGAAAGAGATAAAGATAATTTTTGGTTACGCTTTCTTATTATCCACATTTTTGTTCACGAACACTCTTTTTTTTCACAAGAACCTTTTTACAAGATCTTGAGGCTGAATTTCAACTTTTTGAGGCTAAGGACATGAGAAGAACTTCGTCTTGGAGATTGTACAGGATTATAGAAACATCATTTTTTTTTCTCGGTTCTTATTCACCGGCCCGGTGCAACATGGTATATATTCTTTAAAATGTACAAGTTTCTTGAAATTTGATTTTTTTTTATTATCGCATCTCTTTCTTACCAGTCATAATAGCGGCCAAATGAAGCGTATTTCTGCAAATAGGTAGTAACAAATACAAACCAAAAACTATTAGCTACGTTAAAGAGTACTTCAAGAAAACTTTCGGCTGAAATCCTCAAATGTTGAGACAAAAAAAATTAGATAATCTTATGAAAGTTTGCGCAAGTGCGGTTTGTATCGGCACCACAGACTGGTTAAGTCAACATAATCAAAGTGCTGTTTTCAGTTTATTTTGAATAATGTTTCTGTTTATTCAAAAAAAAATCTTCAAGGGTAGATATGCAGACCTTTAAGAATTTTTTGAACTTGAGGTCGCGAGGACGAACGAAAATATTTTCGACAAATTTAATAACATAAAAATACGCGTGCATGATATCAAGCACCTGCCTTTATTCCATACGGAACTCGAGGTCTACAACAATCAGTCCAGTCTTCTTTCTCAATCTTACAGTCTTTTGGCATAACAAGTTATTTCCTTTTCAATAGTTAAACTGTTTGGTATTCGGTTTGTCCCAGCGGCTAAAACCATTAGAGTGGGAGGAAGGAAGGAAGGGAGGAAGACAAGGAATCGTTCTTGAACACAACTTCATCGAGTTCACACGATCTGATATTGCGCTTGACCCGAATACAATGTCTTGTTTATGTTTCAAGAGCCTTCGTTTTACTTATCTAGGCTGTGATCTCCAAGTAATTTATACACTGCACGCACATCAAACATTATGCTATATACTCTTTTTACATAACTCTACCTCAAATCAGAACGTCAAAACCTTGTGTTTTTTGGCCAATCCACCGATACTTCTTCTTTAGTACACTGTTGCAACATATCAAGATATAGCCGGTTCCGTTTGTTATTAAAGTGAAAAGCCAAGAACGGTCGAATGTTGTGGTTTGGTTCTAAAGCATTGGTAGACCAAAAATATTTTGTGAATTATAGAACTTTTAAATGTGGTTACCTGATACTTGATTCGTTGATAGTCATTAAGATTGTCCTAGTATAACTGACCGCCGATGGAGCAAATTAAAGGAAAACTACTTTTTAGTCAGCACTATTAGAAAACATCGCTACAACTTCTTGTATTGTGTGACTCTTTTACTAGTGTTTGAAAATTGCTGTATAATCCAGATATACAAACATACAACTTTTTGTTTGAAGCAAAATCTCTTTAGATACTTATTATACACCTTCAAAATGAGAACTACCTTTAATAAAAGGCTGGATGAATGGCTTATCGGTTAGTAGTTTCTTAGAACAGGGTGCTGGGGGTGGAACTCATTAACGTAATCGTGTTATCATTCAATTACGTCGTGTGTTGTATTTTGAAGTATTGAGCTTTTTGATTAAAAACGCGCTGCATTCCATGCCCCGGGAAGGGGAGGGGGGAGGGGGGGTGTACTCTCTCGCTGGAAAGGGTATGTTTTTCAAGCCTTTTACTCTGGAATAGGGTACAGTAATCATAGAAATTTAGTCTAGAGTAGAGCGCCTTATACGTAGGGTTTATATCGATTCAGATGTTTTTGTTTTTCTATGATACATAGTGTGAAGCAATCGTATTTCAGTGTAGAATCGCAAAATTTGCAGAATTTACTCCAGTAAAGGGTAGGACTTTCGCGAACACAGCGGCAACCCCAACCCAAACTACAAATCGTATTTCAGTGTAGGGTCACAAAATTTGCAGAATTTACTCCAGTAAAGGGTGGGACTTTCGCGAACCCAGCGGCAACCCCCACCCAAACTATATATTATAGCACCCTATCCCTAAATATTTCCTACCACTAAATATTTCAGTGTAGGGTCACAAAATTTGCATTACTCCAGTAAAGGTTAGGACTTTCGCAAACCCAGCGGCAACCCCAACTCAAACTATATATTATAGCACCCTATCCCTAAATATTTTCTACCACTAAATATTTCAGTGTAGGGTCACAAAATTTGCAGAATTTACTCTAGTAAAGGGTAGAACTTTCGCGAACCCAGCGGCACACCCCCAATCAAACTATATTGGAGTACCCCCCCCCCGACTTACATTACAAAATCTATATCTCTGGAAACATTTGTGGCTTTTGATCGAGGTTTTTAGATATGTGCGAAAGATTGTATTTGTTTCAAAGAACGAAGGAGATGCAATTAGATAGATGATATGATCAATAAAATAATAAAAGGAAGTCTTATACTAACAAATGAAAGAACAATTAAAATTTGTCCGTACACATAACAGAAAAATTTATGTCTATCAACACCAAGCTCTTCAGCCTGCACATGTATTGTGTTTCATTTTGGTTCTATTTTGGTGTCATTAAGTTCGTTCGCAGGAAGACGTTATATGCGGAGTATTTTGTTTACATTTCATGCAAAGCAGCCTCTCTGAAAAAAAAAAATGCTCTAATACTGCAGGACACGAAGCGAAGAGCTAATGCACAAAAGATGGTTACTTTTTCGTGTTTACTTGCTTTATTACACCAAGTGTTGAGTCGAGACCCTTGTAATCGTGGTATAGCCCTCTAGTTCTTGTAGTCTAGAGTATAACTGATAAACTGAAAGCTTCGTGTGTTGAAACTTTAGAAACTTGTTCCAAGTTTGTTGGAAGTCTTAACTGTATGAAGAACCTGTTCGTTATAGTTAACCCGGCTTCCATGATACTATTGATAGTTAGTTAATACTGCTTTATCAAGTTGCAAGAAAATAGAATGAAAGATGTATACAAAACTGATTTGTTTGAGAATGATTTATACGTGTATAAAATTAAATAGATGAAGTGTTCTTTAAGTTTGCTCAATAGCACTTCTGCAAGAGATAATCATTATGTTTCCGGTCACGAACGAACCCGAACTCGACTCAGTGGATCCTATGTGTGTCTGTGGCAAGGATCCAAACTTTTGGAATAACTAGCGGGATATACGTGGTTGATAAAAATAGCATGTTAATTGGTTCTTAGAGTGTTTAGTTTATTTCTGCCTATTTCTTGATAACTTTCATTTTTAAGACCATTAAACGGGTCCAGCTCAGCTTAACCAATACAAAATATATGGAAAACAGTTCAAATAAACAAGTATTTTTGTACTTATCATTGAAATTTACTGGTGAAGTAAGTAAACAATGGGGAACGTGATTTGTGGTTTCGGATATTGCTTGAGGGTGTGTAGTTTTCTTGCCCCCACAAATCATGTGAACACTTTCCACCTGCAAGCAATCTCTCCAGCATGAATTTTCTTTTGTTGATACTTTTTAAGCTAAAAATGATTTGTTTAAACACTAACAGATGAATGATTTTGAAAGGATTTCCCTTAGTGGCAAAGGAAATCGGAATAAAAATTGTTATGTCTTATTGTAGGCACAAGCTGTTGCGCAAAACAGATTGCCCTGGAATGAACTTCTGGTGCGTTCTATGGTGTTTTCAGCGGTAGATTACGTCACAGCCACGCTAAAGTAAATGGATATAAGGCGCTACCATCTTGAAAGGCACAAGCAGTTTTACAGGAACAAGAAAGTGGCGAAACAACCCGGAGGAGAGAGACAACCCTCAAATACTTCAGTTTGCAAGAAGGTGACTTATTGTTCATTTTTTTCTTTTCAACTCTTTTCTTTCGTTTTTTAAGCTAAGACTTTTTTTAGTTCGTCAGTCACATTTTAGGGAAGGTTTCACAAGTAAGCAAGCATGTATTGACTTTTCTCATCTTAGATCTCTATGATACAAATACTTTTTTAGGTTTTAGAATTATCTAATATACTAGACAAGCATATAAATCCCAACGGTAAAAGTAGTCCTCTCTGCATTATTTCAATTTGAAATGTTTTGCTTACAAACGATTTTTGAATCCCCAGGAAAAGTTTGTTGGTGAATACTTTCATACTTAAGAAAGAAATGCATTGGGTAGTTGTGCTACTTCTGCCTTTTTCATGCTTTGCCCAACTGGAAAGCCAAAAACCACCTGCAGAAAGTAGTAAGTACACCAAACCCTTAAGATAAAACTCACGTTGTTTATGTTGCGTTGAGGAAGGATTTTCAGGAATATCAGATAATTCATTGCAAGGATTTAATCTAACGTCTGACCGCAGCAAGGTTAAAGTGGTGCACGATCAGTCTGCTGTAGTAGAAGCTTAGTTTTTTTAAGACCAGTACACGTGCAAGCCACTTCTTTTAATGTGTTTTAGATCTGTATCGTGTGAACATTGTTGGTATCAGTTACAACGAGCTCTAACCCCAGGCCCAGGTTTATGTCTATTTTCATTATATTAACGGTTAACCGCAAGAAAATATAGCACAAAGAGTAGAAGCAGCGAAAAATTTTTTGTCCATCATATGAGCGTCAAGAGGTCATTGATTGCTAAAATTAGTAATTTCATAGCTGGCACTGTACCAATGAATTCATTTAAATTCCTCGCAAAGTGTTTCGTATGCCAGTTTCTCCGGCTCGGCCAAATTTAGATTCATTTTTATTTCATCTCATTTGTTTGAAGAACACAGAAAGTTAGAAAAGCTCTCGTTGTTTAATACAAACCGAAAAACCAAGAAAAAAACTTCTAAATTTTAGAAATCATTGTCAAAGAAATAAATCGCGTTAAAGCTATATACAGAACAAAAGGTCTTATATGTTCAAAATTTGAAAGTTTAAACCAAACGTTTTTGACAAAATTTCGTCATCAGGATGACAGCTTTTGGTATTTTAAATCTTTAATTCAATATTTTAATTTTCATAGCGAGCTCATGTCATAAATGTATTCTACAAAGCTTAAAGTACAAAGTTTCAAAAGTCTAAATAAAGAAAGTAAAAATAGCTATAGCTATAGACTTCGTTATTCGATGTACTTGGTCATGGAACTTAGTTATCAATAGAACCTCTTACAAACAACTTTTGATTTGTACAAAAAGTATATGCCTATGTATTCGCAGCTGCATATTGCGGAAACGCAGATGTTGGGTTTCTTGTTGACCTTTCAACCACCATCGGCGACAAAACATTTCATAGACAGAAGCGAATCATTCAAGGTCTTGTTCGAGCCTTCGATGTGAAACTTGGTGGCTCCAGGGCAGGGCTCGTTACCTTTAGTAATGATGCGTCAACAAAGATTGACTTCGACATGCATCCAACGAAGAACGAGTTTAATAGGGCACTAAGAAGTATACGTAAGACTGGTAAGTATAGCTCTTGGTTTACTAATTGGAGAGGTGAAGGAGGGGGATTAATCACATTTTATGGTAGACAAAGGGTACGTAATGTCATAACTGCAGACAAAATTGTTCAGCTCTCAGGGAACTACCTAATTTTTCGTTTCAAACACAAAGCTTGTCATTTATGAGCCGTGATTTTGTCCTTCTATATCTTGTTTTCCATAAAAAAAGGTTTTGGACAATTACCAAATGAGCAATGTTATAAGACGTTTAGATGATTTATTTTGATTCACGAAACTATAGTAATAGTTATAACAATAAAACCGATGATGATAAGACTTCTGTATTACCAGTGTATTTATATTTTTGTAGCTGTACACTTTTGTCCGCAAAATACTAAATACGCATTAACATCGAAACTCTTTAATTTTCTTCCGCATAACATTATCGTTGTAATTAGTAAGTATATCTGTTTTGCAAAGGTCTCTTTTTAATAATTGCAAGCTTCCAAGTGTTCTTTGTCTGAATTGACGTACGAACTAGTTCTTAAAATGTGAATGACAAAACCTGTTATATTGGCGAGAAAGCTCATAAAACGCTACCGACTTCTTTATATAATATTGGCTTCTCGCCATTTATATTCGATTCGTGGCACATCTTTCTTGTCTATTTATTTCAACTTTTAAACTATTAAAAAATAGAATTTGAAGTTGTAGGAGAAACGCTAAATAGTTATATGTCAGTGCATTTGATTTCAATTCACCTTTTAAACTATTAAAAAACAAAATTTGAAGCTGAATAAGTATATGTCAGTTCCTCTGATTTCAATTCAACTAGAGATGATTAATACTTTCATGCCATACCGTGCATTTTCAGGAGGTAGAACACGCATCGACCGTGGGATAGATGAAGCTACTATGGTTCTTTTTAACCAACGTTACAGACCGAAGCTGGATCTTGCACACAAAAAGTATCTCTTTGTTCTTACGGATGGGAGTCAATCTTTTATGGAGAAGACCACAAGGGGACAGAAGAGGAAGCCAAATCTAAAACAAAGAACGTGGTAAGTAATCAGTTGATTCCGGGTTAATTTAAGGCATTTTCCTGCATCTTAACCAACTTCTTTAAAAAGGCGTTTTTGAAAAAAGCATAAATTTGAAATAACAGATGCAATTTAGCAAGAAAAAGTACTGTCCCTGCTCTAAGGCTCGATCTGCCAAACCAAGATAAAAAAAATATATCTTTGCTACCGACGAAGACCTAGTTAATGCTTGAGAGATTAAGACTTTCATCGATCCTTTGTTCACCCCTCTCCTTCAGGAGGGGGAGGGGGGTCGCAACAACGTTCAACAGGGGAGGCAGAAAATGATTTTTTTATTGGTCGAGGTTAAGTTTCTGCGTGTTGTGTTTGCAAGTATTCTAGATACCAATTTATAGACTTTTATCGACAAAATTTCATGACATTGTTCAAAATGTGGCTAGCAAATTCCAAAAATAGACAATCTTTGATGTTCCCTGAAAAATAGTAATTATCAACGAACATTGACTAACTATGTTATTCTAACACAGAGACGTCTTAATTACCAACAGTAACATAAAAGTTTTGTTTGGGTTCTAAATAATCCCTTCAATTTGAGAGGTTATTTTTGGAATTGTGCTTTTATCTCAGGTATTTTCACAGCTAACTGCGTAAAATAATTAGTTTATCATGTAAATTTATCCAAACCGGAATCATAATTAAATTAGTGACTAATCATCAAGAAAGGTTATTTCTTTTTGTTTTATGCAAACTTATACAAAACATGACATAACAACACCCCGTTCAGAAAAGGAAGGGGGTCAAAAGAGCACCAGAAGGGGAGGGATAAAACCATCAACGTACTTTCAGAGTAATTGCAAAGCAGCAAACTTTGTTGAAGCTTAACTTGCTCTTCTAAAGGGGTTGCATTGTAATCAATTAGAATTTTTTTGAATTCTCAATTATACACTCTTCTCTCCATAAATAATGTTCTTTTCTATTAAGACTTTTTTAGAATAAAACAAAACTTATAGTGTTTCTTCTCTCGTGCAGGCTGTTGAGACATCAGAATGTACGAATAATTGCCATAGCAATGGGAGACACTCCTGATTACACTTTCCTTAATCAGCTTGTACAAACACCCGAGCGTGAAGTGATTCGTGTTGCTAGCTTCGCAAACATCAGAAACAAAGTTGACGAGATTCGCCAGATAGCTTGTTCAAAGCAACAACAAGGTAAATGAAAATTGAAATCGATATCAAACGTTATCGTAAAAAGAATTAAAATCCCGGTTTGACGATCTTCGGTTTAACGATATTCTCGCTTAAAGTAAAATGTATGGGGCAGAACTCCGGTTTAACGGTAGTCGGTTTAACAGTATTCCCGGTTTAACGATGGGGATTTTGTTCCCCGAGAGCAAAATCTTTCCTAGTATAACGGTAAAACAAACGTGACAGAGTTTTATAACAAAACAAACTTTAGTTATTAAACATCAATGTTTCTGTCAACAATCATTGTTCTTGCTTATGCACCAGCAGCCATGAATGAAACAAATAATTAAGTCTTACAACCTTTTTTCTTGTAATTTGTTTTTCTCCAGTTCCCATCTATTGCACAAAAAAGGCTGACATGGCCTTTCTGCTCGACATGTCAAGTTCTATCGGAGGATCTCGCAATTTTAAGTTTGAAACAGAATTTGTCAAAAGTGTTGTTGACAACTTCAGCTCCGGTAGAAACGAAATACGTGCTGGCGTTATTAGCTACGGAACTCAAGCCCGGTTACACATAAAACTGAACGAGTTTCAATACTTGGAAGACTTCAAAGCAGCACTTGATGAAAGAGTGAGATTCACTGGTTCAACACTAACGCGAATTGATCGCGCTCTTGCAATGGCGGACAGGGAATTTTTAACCGAAGAAAATGGAGACAGACCAGACGCTCCAAACTATCTAATCCTTGTGACAGATGGAAGGCAAAATTCTGGAAACTGGACCCTTGACCAAAACTTTGCTCGTTGGTTTGCAAAGCCTCTTCGGCAAAGAAACGTTACAATCTTCGCTGTTGGTGTTGCTAAAGCAAGAGTATCGCAATTACGGAAAGTCGCAGGGCCCACTGGTGTCGTACTTTATAGAAGAAGGCTTAGAGATTTGAATGAAGCAGTTGAAGAAATTATTCCATCCCAGTGTAAAGGTGAGTACACTTTACTCTAAAAGTTTGAAACAACACTAGCTCAGATTGGTTGAGAATCGATTTACAAACTATTTCAGTACTGAGGACTTTTGACCAGTTTAGTCTAGTCTCCGGGTGGAAAAACTTACAGTATTTCCAAAAGAGCCTAAAAGAAGCAGACTTGGAAGACATTTAAGAAAAAGAACAACATCTTCGTTGCTACAAAACATGTTTCGATCATTTTATGATCATCTTCAGTTGTAAGGGACTAATTTGACAAACATTGCTTATAAAGAGTTAGTTAAACTGTAATTAATCAAGGCAAGTACCATTGCCAACAGAAGAAAAATGTTAAACCATTACGAAAAAGAAGACGTAAGTTGGCGTGAAAAACCTGGTTATTGAGAGATTTGACTACGAAATTAAGCGATGGCATGTCTAAGTGACTACGTTTCGACGTCCGCTAAACGTCATTCTCAAGTCATTCTCCAAGAAGCAAAACAAAGTTTATATATTGAAATTAGAATACATTTCAGGCTTGGCTGAATAGAATAATAAAGATAACAACAAAATTTTAAAACTTGAAAAGTGTCAAACAAAAAGTGTTGTAAAACAAAACATAAATTAACGTGAGACAAATATTTTTACAACTTTCCGTGTGTCTGTAGAATAAACAAAGGAAGAATTTTTGCTCCATATTATAACCTATAGCCTTTAAATGAAAAAAACTTAGCAAATAAACAACATCACTATCGGATAGTTAGGATCTGAATCTTTGTTTTCCATTGGTTTCTTTACAGCAAATTAAGAGTTGTTTCTAGAACATTAAGAACATCCTTTTTTCAGGGTGCCACAAGAAAGCAAGCTTACTGTTCCTATTCGACGCTTCTGGAACTACAAAGGAACTTTTCCGACAAATGAAGGATCTTGCATATTACATTGCTGAAGGCTTCAAGCCACAGAGAAAACAGCTGGTAGTGAGTGCTATAAGGTTAGATCACGGTGATGGATACATCAGCTCAGATTTTCGACAATTGGTAACAGCAACTGGTATTAAAAGAGAAATGGCTTTTCCAGTTGGGTTTGTAGAGCTTTAGATAGCTGTAAAAATCTTTGCACTGAGAATTGCTTCACCATTCTAGACTCTGCCCCTTCTGTTTTTCTACTGAAAAAAAAAATTTTTTAACTACTGGTGACAAGCAACGTAGCTTGAATTGCCAAAATTTTAAAAATTACCTATTTGAGAGCATTGAATCAAGTTTACAGATTCCAGATTTGTCTTGTGAAATTTAGGTGCTAGATAGATCAGTTCAGCATTTTTTTAATGATACTACAAAACTAGTTTGTCTAAGAACTGTATACAGTTATCATTATTAGAAATTTGATGAAGAAGTATTTTTGGAAAAAAAAATTCAACTCTGTTCATTACAGGTTTAGCTCAATAGCAGTCACTGACATCCGATTTGGCCAGTTCATTACACTTAACTCCTTCAAAGCTGAGCTTGATACGAGATTGCCATTTATGGGCAAAAGAACGTACATGCACAAAGGCCTACGTGCTGCCGAAGAAGAGTTTGATAACAATGCTGACAAGAAATTGCCAAAGGTAACTGCAGTTGCTGTAAATTAATGTTCGCTTAGCTCTTTTAGAAGCTTAACGTTCCAAGAAGACTTGTTTTCAGTCTTTGCAAGTGAAACCAACGGTAGAGTTATTCTTAGTTAACTTGACAGAACATTTCAACCTATTGGCAAACAAATAACATAAACAAGGGCGTCAGTTTTAGTGATTGTTCAGTTTTGCCATTTTATCTGCTTAATATTGAACAAAGACAAAGCCGTTAGCGATTGGTCACTCTAGCAAGGCTTCTTTTACTTTAACTCGTTGACAGTAGTGTTATAAAATAAATACGAAATGAATAAAAGTTCTTCTAAAGTATTTAAACAAAATTACAAAAGCCTTACACTCCTGTCTGTGGCTGCCATTTGCGTTTATTGGTAACAATCATGCACTTTGCTTACCAATCAATGCTCTAATCCCAAAGATTTTGATCGTAATGACGGATGGGAGACAATCTAATCGCAGAACCACCCTTCCCCTGGTTAAAAGAGCAGCAGAAGACCTTAGACGAAAAGGTGTCAACATTTTTGTTTTATCAGTGAAAGAGTGCAGAAATTCTTCATGCAAGGTATGTAGGCAATACACACCAAGGTGTACATTAGGGATTTAGCATTAACGCCGGCAGGGTTCAACTTTTGACCTACTATCTTGTTTTCAAACTTAAAGAGACTGATCAGGCCTAAATCTTTAGAACTGACCAGTTTTCCATGGGAAACCTAAACAGTATTATATAAGAGCTGTAAAAGTTTTCTTATAAAGAAAAAATTATGCAGCTAAAACTCTAAAACAATACTTTTTTATCAAAAATCGATTATATGCATGAAACAGACACTGATTACTGTAATTATTGCTGGGACTTAAAGGTGCCTTTTTAAACAACTTTGTTTAGTTTTACCGACAAAATGTTATTAATTTAATTAATCTTCCTAGGATCAGTCCAGAACTATTTTGAAACATTCATTTTTTTAGAATTTCGGTTTTGGATTACCAACAATTGAAAAAAATAATTATCGGCAGAGAGAAGAAGACGAAAATCCAAGCTGTTAAAAATCAATATATTCAAACGAATTCAGTATGTCATTCTTAGCCATTTGAAAAATAAAAAGGAACAACAGAACTTACAGTTTCTAAAGTCCCATTTAAAGTCCTAATCAAGCATATTTTTTAAGTTCCAGATGAAAAGTAGAACTCTTTAATAATAGTAATTTTCGAAAATAAAACCTTTTCTCACTGTTCCTGTTACATATTTTAGACTTGAAGCGTGCAATGATGACGTAGCAGGAGGCATATGACGTAGCACGAGGCATGAAGCAGAGACAATATTTTTTATCCCAAAACATCGGATTCTGGCTACAATAGTCACATTGTTATAACTTTAATCAATGAGTTGTTCCCTTGAACTTGTTTGAAATAAGAATTTTATGACATTTTTTAACAGAATTAAATTAAATTTTGTAACCAAAAACCACATAACTCACTGTTGCTACGTCATAGGTTACCAGTCCCTGGCCTGCTCGACCAAAATTTACATACCAGTCTTTTTTTTTTTATTAAAAAGCGTATTAAGACGTGGAAATTTTGTTCGGTTGTTCAAATTTTGAGTTCACAGATGACAACAGTTAAATCAAAAAAGTAAGCTTTATAGGGACTTTAAACTACCTGTTACATAACATGAAAGAATATGTTAGGCCATTTGTTCTTGTATTTTTAAACTCACATTTAAATTACCTGCTGCATAACACTGGCAGAATAGAAACGAGGCCCCACTGTCCTCCTTAACTAACCTCACGACATTGCTTACCTTCTGTTTATTCGATATAGGCGGTTTTCAAAGCAGTTGCCGGTAATCGAGACAACGTTTTCCAAGTGAATAAATTGGATAATGTACTCCTTGAGTCCGAAAAGATTGCAAGATCTGTTTGTCCATCCCAACTATCAGGTAAATCAAAAACATAGATCACGTACTTTTGAGTATGCCCTCTCGTCCTTACTTTTTAGCTTCATTTTCGCTTCACTTAAACTCTTGCTCTTCGTCTCGTCTCGCTAGCCCTAACTCTCATGTTCATCAGAATTTCAAGGAACTTTTTAAACAATCGGAACTTGACTTGCGGGGGATCTTCAGTTTAGAAACAACCCTGTGCCTCACTCATTTACATTTACGGATAAAAGGCGTTACCAAGAATGAATTTGTTGAAGGATGCTTTTATTTCTTGTTAGTTTGGAACAACTCGCTGTAGCTATACAACTGTTTAGTAACCTTCAAACATCTGCATATGAAACAATTTAACAAAGTATTCCCGTTTGACGCAACATTATACAAGTATTCTCGATCTGCATATCAATCGCTATTCGGTACATCGGTAACTGATCCAAAGTGCTGTTCAAACTCTTATTTCCCCTAGCCTTAATAGTTTTTCCTTTTTTGTTTTATAGTCTAATTGAGGTATTTTTGATCTTGAATTACCCAGGTTAAGTTTTTTTTCTTAGTTCTCCCGCAAAGTAATTTATCGTTTTCCTCCGTGGAACTTACAAATATTTTAAACCACCACAACCTCCATTTTAACTTGGTTTATTTACTTTTCCAAATACTTACTTTTCTAAATCTTCTAGTCAAATTTTTGGAATTCAACGACTCTATCAGTAGACACCATCAACTCGATTCTCGCCATTCATGTGAATGAAATCTTTTGAATTCTTTATACAAGAAGAAAACTATCATAATGATGTTTCTTTTTTGCAACCAGCTTAGGGAAAGCAACGCAGAAAGTTCTCAGGAAGACAAAGAGACAGACGAAGGATGTTCAGCGTCTTACCATATTTAAGACCTAGAATCCTCATAGCTTTTGCACGGACAAAAACTTTTAAATAGAAGATACACAGAAATGCCTTGGTAAAGAATTTAAAGTAATATTCAATCTAGAGTTAGCAAATGTGAAGTTTACCTGCGGAAGGCAAACATTCGAAAACCAACTTTTAAGTTGGCCCTATTACAGCTATATTGTTTAAATTATTGCTGAGCAAAAGTAATATATCATAATTATAGATTTGTTTTTATAAGACGTTAAACAAATTATAACGTTACAATATGTAAGAACAAATTGTTCAAAACCATTTGCACCATATTTAACTGCTGATTTTAGAAGGCGATCAGTTGATGATAAGCTTTCTTGGAGTTAGAGAAAATTGTGCAGTGATAGTTCATAGGTAAATAATGCAGTTTAAAATTGCGGGACTAATAATCAGTACAAACTTGACCAAGAGATTGCAAGGGAGTGCAGACCGAATATTTAATGCAAAAAAATAATCGAAAATTGCTATTAGAAATTTATAGAACCTGTAATTATAAAAAACTATGAGCGCCATAAATAAAAACGAATGATTACTTCTTGAAACTGAAATGATTTTTGAAGTCCTGTGAATCAACGCCCTGTCCACACGTATCTGTTTTCGAACGAAAACGTTACCGAAGACTTTTTGCTTCGTTTTCAAAAAGATTTGCATCCACATGTATCGTTTTCGTATCAATTTCGCCCGTCCACATTACAACGAGTATTCGTTTTGAAATAGCTGTTATTTTCGGACAGCTGAAAAACGTTTGTAACAAGAAATGGTTTCAGACAAAGAGGTACACGTATTATGAAATCTATAAAGGTAATCCTATTGATATTCATATTCCTACAATGTAGTGAACAAACATTAAACAAAAACACTACTGTAGAATCCCGAAAGTAAAGGCCCCGTTACTTTCGAATTTTGCCGGCAAAAGGGGCCGCTACTTTCGAGTAACCGTTACTTTTAGGAGGAACTGTTAGTTTCGGGATTTAATAGTCGGGAGGGTAAATTACTTTCGGGTAGCCGTTACTTACGGGGGAGGGAGGGCTGTTACTTTCGGAATTCTACGATAATAGGGAGCATAAGATACGAAGACGACAACATCGGCGACGAGAATTTCAAACAACACACCTCTTGCTTGGTACAAAAGAAGATGGATACAATTTTCTGTGGCTGGGTCGTTCTCCTAACTGTGAATATTTAAAAGTAAGCTTTTCACGTTGTAATCTTCAAGATGGCAGCGTACAAGTGACCTCCACGGTGCATTCAAAAGTGCAGCTTTTGTGTTTACCATTGTTTTGTGCAATCGTCGTCAGAGGGATTTAGTTATCGATAACTATTGGCTATCGAGAACAAAAAGTAATCGACACTTGTTAGTAATCGATACATCTTCCTCTTTACGCGGGAGATCAGACACAGCCCTTCATTGCACCACAATGCGCGAGAGCATTGAAACTAGCTATCTCGTGCGCACACAATACAGCACTCACAATAGCAAGAAAGTTGTCATACTGCGCCCAGTTGTTTGAAAGCCGATTAACTTTAATACAGGATTAACTTTTAACAAAACATATTGGTTGTCATATTAACCCTATAGTAGGGCTAATTGTCTTTTGAACAACTGGCCCTGATCCACAAAGGACTTGGTACCTCAAATACCATTTCATCCCTGCTAAGCCGCTAGTCTAGGCAGCTGTAGGTTGGGTTGGGGTGGGGATTGGGGCGAAGAAAGGGAGAGGAGAGGACGGGAAGAGGGGAGAAAAGGAGCCATTTCCCTCGTCCCTCTGCCCCAGGCCCTCCCCAACCTAGTTTTCGGGAACACTCCGCCATGTTTGTTTCGACAAGAGAAGACGCCGTACGTCACAAAGAAGGGAAACAGTTGTCGATTTTCTTTAGTTGTTGATGAATGTCTCACAAACGGGAAAAACTAGCCGCCGACGACAAGAAGAAAAAGCCCCGTTATCTATCGATAACAAAAGTATCTTTCCTTTTAAGAAGAAAAACGGTTTGCTCTCCATGACTGAATTTTTCAGTTTGTCATCGATAACTTGGTATACACCAGGGACTTTTTAGCTATCGATAGCTATCGATAAGTAAACCTCTCGTCTGTGGAGGCCTTTAAACTCCCTAATGATATAGAGACAGAAAGTTAGATAGTACTGAGGCTCTATGAGTCAGAGGTAACAAATACTGTTTTGTGGAAAGCTGTTTCGGCCTTTTTCGTCTTTTTGACCACAGCATAGCTTACAAAGCTAACTTGTGTGGATAAGTTAGGCAAAAACACATAATTGTTCAACTAATATCGAAAACTATACCTCACTGTGAAAAGGTTTGGAGGCTAACGTTTATCTTTTGACTAACGGCCAACTTTCAAAACGTTATTGCCATGAAGATTCCACGGCGAAGTTAATTGTCATACCGCTCTAATAATCCCCCGGGGTAGTTTATTTATTTTTAGTATTTTCGAACACGGGGCTTATTAGAGAGGGGGGCCTAATTAAAAATTGTCAGTAGCAAAAGACATAAAAGTAACACGAAGTATGCTAACCAAAACGCCTTTAATGACCAATGGTGCCTCTGTTTTTCTCTAACGTTATCAACGTAAAGCACTTTCCATTATCTTAAACAGAGAAAACTGTTAACAAAATGTATTTTTGACATAAACGCCTTACGTTTAAGCTCCATCTTTTCTGTTGTGGGGAAGGGAGGGGCTTATTGGAGGG
>JANVCF010243481.1:3498-15800 GCA_025388745.1 Hydrozoanthus gracilis
TAAGGCAATTTAAGGCCACTTTAAGCGATTCAAGGAATAGTGGGGTGAAAATGACTGCAACTTAATGCGACTTGAGGCAATTTAAGGCGACTAAATGCGATTCAAGGAATAAAGGGGTGAAAATGACTGCAACTTAATGCGACTTAAGGCAATTTAAGGCGACTAAAGGCGATTCAAGGAATAATGGGGTGAAAATGACTGCAACTTAATGCGACTTAAGGCAATTTAAGGCCACTTTAAGCGATTCAAGGAATAGTGGGGTGAAAATGACTGCAACTTAATGCGACTTGAGGAAATGTAAGGCGACTAAAGGCGATTCAAGGAATAAAGGGGTGAAAACGACTGCAACTTAATGCGACTTGAGGCAATCTAAGGCGACTAAAGGCGATTCAAGGAATAAAGGGGTGAAAATGACTGCAACTTAATGCAACTTAAGGCAATTTAAGGCCACTTAAAGCGATTCAAGGAATAAAGGGGTGAAAATGACTGCAACTTAATGCGACTTGAGGAAATCTAAGGCGACTAATGGCGATTCAAGGAATAAAGGGGTGAAAATGACTGCAACTTAATGCGACTTGAGGAAATCTAAGGCGACTAAAGGCGATTCAAGGAATAAAGGGGTGAAAACGACTGCAACTTAATGCGACTTGAGGCAATCTAAGGCGACTAAAGGCGATTCAAGGAATAAAGGGGTGAAAATGACTGCAACTTAATGCAACTTAAGGCAATTTAAGGCCACTTAAAGCGATTCAAGGAATAATGGGGTGAAAATGACTGCAACTTAATGCGACTTGAGGAAATCTAAGGCGACTAAAGGCGATTCAAGGAATAATGGGGTGAAAATGACTGCAACTTAATGCGACTTGAGGAAATCTAAGGCGACCAAAGGCGATTCAAGGAATAAAGGGGTGAAAATGACTGCAACTTATAATGCGACTCAAGGCAATTTAAGGCGGTTTAAGGACCGGAGTAGGCCTTCGTATTTTGTAATTCTCGTTCTTTCATTGAAAAAGGTTCTTATAATAGAAAGAATTTGCTAAGAGTTGTCTTTTTTTCGTGTTGAAAGTTGACTCGACCCGTCAGTAACAAATCTTATACTGTAACCGCTGTCCCGAGTTGCCAGCACAATGAGTTGCCGTGCATTCCAGCCCAAATAGCTATAACAACAAAAAAACGTTATCCCCAAATACAACTCTATTTTATGATAAAGCGTTTTATAGAAATTAATTTTGTTTTTATCAGTTTTATTTTGGGATCAATCAGCTTGATTATGATAACAAACAACTTTGAGGCTTGAACGATACATTGATAAAAGAGGAAGGCGATCAATGTTTAACCATGAGATTGCTAAGATTCTAAAAATTAACACTATTATCAAAAAACATTTTCAGTTTGTTTTATTGAAGCAAGGCTTGAAAACTTAAAGATTAACTATATGTGAAATTGCTTGCGAATCCTTATGGTGTTACGTTAAACATTAGCTTAATAGATACTAAGGTTCATATGTATGTAAAGCAGTTCTAAAGTTGAAACGACACAAACCTTCAGGGGGGGGGGTGCTTCGGGGTCAAAAGGGTAGGAATGACCGTCGGAAAAGTTCCCAAATTACCCAAAAATACCAAAAGATAGGAGTTATCCACCATAAGAAATACCTCCTGCTTTTAAGATTACCCTAAAAATACAAATTGAAATCTGAAAACTGGCGTTAAGTCCGCTCGTGTTGCGCTGTACGTGAAATGCAGTAACTGAAAGGCGCGCGCGTAGCAGGACGTTCGCCAAAGGATTTTAGTCTTCATTTCCGCACGTTTGCTAAAACACGGGACTGCAAGCTGTAAGTCGTACCCTAACAAATACCAGGCTCTTGGTTTAATGAAGGATTCTTTTAACAAATCCTGAAAAATACTGGAGTGGCAATTTTTAAGCCCCTAAAAAATACGACGCCATACTTACCACCATCCCAATATAGGGAATGCCAGCTGCAGACACCTGCAAATTTTTTCTTACAAAATTCTACCCGTTAAAAGGCTCAAATCCAACCCACAATTTAAAAAGCAAACAGAGATGAAAATGTTTAATTAAAACTCGATTTCAAGCATCCTAAGTGTGTTTGCGTTTTTTAGCGTAGCTATCAGTCGATATAATGTAGAAGTCGGTAGAATAAATTAGACAAACCGACAAAACATTGTTCTGCATAACAATATGAGTAAATATTCTTGTTTTACCATCTTTATGACAGGGCGATATTAAATTTAATTGTCTAATTTCAATTTTGTATTGCAGAGCACAACGCGGATTGATTTTTTTAAAAAAAATAGGCTATATTTGCTCTAATTGTTTTTTATGACGTTTTGTGTCAGGTCAAATTTTTATCAAACCTCATCTGAATAATTTAAATATCTTGTTCAACCCGTATAATGACACTGCTCACTCACGCACAAAATTCATTCCCCGGTTACAGAGCAAGCAGTTACAATATACAGCAGTTAATACAAGCTCAGACGCTAAATCCGGTTTATACAGAGCGCCGGTCGTTGATTCTGTTTCAAAAACATTGCACTCAATTTTAGTTGACCTTGGCTACAATGATCACCTATCAAGTAAGTTGCTATAACTATACTTTAACAGAAAAACTTTGTTTCTACATTCAAATTCACTGACGTGGCAATTTCGAATTTTCAATGCCGGTGTTTTAGCTATAATTATTGATCATGACTCATTGTGGCAAGAAGAAGCCAAAGTTTTGCTCTCTGCAAGCTGCCGTTTTCATACATGCTCAAAGTAATTTTCGCTAGATGTGTTGTTGTCATTCTGGTCTATACACTGCTTCTCTTATATTTACTTCGTGAACAAAGTTGCAGAGACCTAATTTCAAACAAAGCCAGTAATACCAGGCAGTTAAAATTGTACAAAAACAAAGAAATACTGTACATAAACATTCTTATAACCTCTGTTCGAACAAAAATGAGTTTATTGTTATTTTGGATACGTTCGAGTGTGAGTAAGGAAGGTTAACACATGAAGAGCGGATGGTAACATTCCTGTAGCCACACACTGAGTGCTATAGTCGGGATAAGCGGTATGAAATTTATTTAAAGTAGACTGAAAACACACAATACAGTATTGCGTTCTGCTTTGTACCAGTTCAAACAATAAAAAATAACGTGTCGCAAATCAAATTGCTTTGTCTAAGTTCTTAGTTGTGTAACAGAAGAGTTTATTTTTTAAATTTGCCACATATAAACACACGTCAAAACTGTGGTTAAAAAAGAATCATTGCTCAACAATTCCGAGCAAATGCTTTGCCTTGCAGATTACGAGCTCTAAAAACAATATTTATTATTCATCACCGTTCTTGGCGAGCACTTTCACAAGTTCATAACAACTTTATATGCGAAGTTTTTTTTGACAAACTGAAGAAAACGGTATAAATATAGCACGTGTTTCGCGTCCATGGCCAAGAATTGCCTTCTCTGACTCTATTAAAACGTACGCGCGACATGAATCTGTCGATATCTGAATGAAGTTATCTCACCAACAGATCGAAGCGTGACGGCCTTTTCAGTTTCGGTTAAATTTATCCCCTGCGCTGCTTTGCTTAATTCTCAGTATTATCATATGTTTCATAATGGGCAAGAAACTATTGTAACACATTAAAAGACCATAAAAGACCTTTAACGTTTTTTTCTTAATGTTATATGGCTCGAACTTGCCTAAAAGCAGTCCCTCGTTATTATTCGTCTAAATCAAGATGGCGGACGAGAGAAAAAAAGCCTTCCAGCTCTTAATATACCGGCTTCAAAGCAAACTGCTGAAGACAAATAGCTTATTTTATCTGAACTGGTAACAAAAAAAAAAGATGGTTTCCATTACTGAAATTACGTCTAAGGCCCGGTCGGTGAGTTTAATTTTGAACATGTTTACAACGACACCAAAGGCGAAATTAAACGCAAGACAACTGTTACATGCGACCGGCTATTGAGGAAATTTCAAAATTCCAAAAACAAAATCTAGCTGCTCACAACTGTCAAAAAAACAGTAGAAAGATTGACACTAGCGCTGAAGGAGCAAATGCGTAAAGGCACGAAAGAAGCAAGTGCACAATTACTGCCCAAGCCAATAACACCTGACGCCATGTTGCCTTGTTGGTACCTTTCATTAACGAAATAGTTTTGATGATGGCCCGCTTCGCCTTTTGTCGTCGGCGTCTCTAGGGAATGCGCGAAACCCAAGAATTTGCCATTTGAATTTCAAACAGCAAGGCCCAGCGATGAAATGTTTCGATTCGACCTTAGACTATACATACCTCAACCACGTTTTCACCCCGGCAGCAGCTATAAAATAGTTATGACTTCTTGAATGTCGACTGCCAAATAGCGAGTGTAGTGGTTCTAGCAGTTGTTGCTGTCCTAACTCTTCTCAAGAAAGCCAAAAAGGAGAGAAAAAAAAAGAAATAAACTTTCATTGTAATGCGACCTTCCTTAACTCTGAAAAATTTTCCAATTTCCGGCAGGGTGAATTTTGAAGCAGCATAAAATTAATTGTGACCCTACCGGAAATTAGAAAACTTTACCACCCGGGCCTAAACGTAAAATTAATAAAACGTTGTGGGGAAGTTGAAAAAGCTCACGGGGGTAGGGGACGAGGTCAACACAGTTGAGGTCGTGCTCGCTTGTTTTGAAGCACTAAGTAAATAGGTTGCCGGCCGGGCGATTTCTACACAACGACGTATATGCTAAGGGAAGTTGTTTGTAGCCGCGGCAACGCAGATTTCAGCTCCCAAAACAGGTCTCAAAGAAAGTAGCTCGTTTCGAATTGTTGATCGTCGATCTCTTTAAAGTTGCTCCCTTGTGCAAGGAAACACGGAGCTTGTCAGTAAAGAATGTACACATACCAGGTCAGTTGATACTGTACATAGCTTGCACACTTGATTTTCTATGAAATCGTTTGTTTATAAGTGCCTCTGTAACAGCTAGTATAGTCCTGGAAGTGAAAGTTCGAAATTAAACTAAGCAAACCACCAAGCATGCATTCAAACTTGCTTGCTTTTGAAGCGAGAAGTAAAGATTATTTATCTTTTGTACAGAAAAATAGACTCTTGTGAGTGGAGAGATGAGCAATTAGCTCTCAGGCCTAAACTCCTATCTACCGTTTAACGCTCGATCTTCCCGTTTTTCGTTTATACTGAATTCAGCAGCTTCGTTAGCGTGTTTTGTACGTTATTCAAAGTGTTCGACTGTTTATTGTTTCTCAACAATTCATATAATGGCGCCTGATTCACTCAGCTAGAAACCGCGTGTTTACTCGAATTTATTTAGCGTTATTCTTCTGTTTTCGGGAGACAATGAATAGCATCAAATTACTCGAACTTTGGTCATAGATTTGTAAAACCAAAACTTGCTAAAATGCAGTGCGGGATTCTTTTAAGTCTGTTCGCTAACAGCGGTCTGAGAATAGCCGAGCTACGCACGTAGTTGTTATACACGCTATATGTTGTTATTTATCATCTGACTATTCATGTCTAGAACTCCTGTTACATGATATTATATCAAAGTTGGGAGTAAAACTTTGAACGGAGACTTATATATCTAAACCTAGCACTAGCTATGTATATGTGCGGGTAATAAGGGGGACGAATGCCCATTGAGAGTTTGAAAGAGAGGAATGCACTATTGACGCGCGACAGAAGACGAACTGTTGTTTGACAGCAACAATTTGCATATAGTTTGTATCACACGGAGCGGGGGTTGTTTTTCCTGTTTATGATATCATATAATAATGCTGGTGTCACGAGATAACTAAGGTTACTTATGATTCAGCTAATTAAACTGATTTAGCATTAACGAACGAGCTTTCGATTGCTAAAATTATATCACTTTTTAAAAGGCTGAGAATGACGACAGTCGAAAGTTCGCATGTTGCTGATTAAATTTCATCGAAAAACGGATAGCACAAGAAACTTTAGGGACCATGAAGTTTAGAATCTATCGGTATTCAAAACTGTTAACCTAGTGGAGCCTGGGTGTTGCAATACTCTAACGATATCTTCGATGTATGAAAAAAGACCTCGATATTGTAAAGGATATCCCAGTCGATCTTACGAGGCAAATCTATTCTCCCAAATGTTAACTTGACCTCGATACAACGATATGACTGGTTCTTGCTATGAACAAAGAGTGATAAACACAGATCATGTTAGAAGAAAGCGACAAACACAACTTCAGGAACACTTTTGAAACATTTGAAAGCCGAATTACTATGAAAGAACACAATGAGATTTGTTTGCGAAGTGTGATTTAGTGACCAGTACAGTGTTTAAAAAAATTATATTAAAGTAAATTAAGTAAAAATGATATATAAAAATGTTCATTATTACAGAGCGTACAAGAAACATTTGATAAAAAGATCAGTCTAGCTAGACCTCAATAGAATAATATTTTCAATAACTTTGCCTTGATATCGTAGAATTGAGGGTCTCTTTGCAACGATACCTCGATTTTACGATACTTTTTTCTTCTCCCGAGGCATATCGTAAAATCCGGGTTCCGCTGTACATAGCTTTTAACTTATTTTTAGCCACAAACATAAGGTCTTACGAACAGGATATCTACTTTTCCTTTATTAAGGAAAAGCTTAAATAAAACCGAAAAGTCAACTTGTACGACGTTACTGTAAGTGTTTAATTAAACCAACACAATTTATTTTCGTCTTTCTGTATTTCAGTCTCGCGCACAGCCATGTCTTGTTCTCCACTTGACCGTGCTTAGAGGGAGAAATATAACAGTTGGAAAATGGGCCGATAAACGTAAGAAAAGCAACAATCTCTATTGTTTTAAGTAGTTTCTTTCGCGAGAAGTTCCGGTCTAATACTACAGGAAGACTCTTGATTCAGCTGCCTTTGAACCGAGGTGCAGTTTCTATTTTTATGTTTTTGACATTTTGGCATTTCAATGGCAAAAGTAACATTTTGGAACAGAAGTCGAGAATTATTTATTAATTGTTGTTATTTCCTTCGCAGCAAAACAAAAATGAATTAAATAAAGAACAATTTAAACATTTCATAGCAAAGCTAATTTGTCATATAACGCAGCTTTTGAAACAATATCCTTGCTTTCAGTTTCGTCCGGAAACGAAACATCGAATAAGTTTGGGTGAGTATGCATGATTGACATTGGACTGTCCTCAAAATGGGAAGACAAATGACAAGCTTTCAAAACACTCATTAAAAGCATCAAAAACTGAATAATTCATATATGCGGAAGAACTAAAACCTCGCGAGTTTCCCCGGTCGGATACAGGCCGGGGTTTCGTTCCTTCTACGGGTTAGTATCATTCAAGTGAAAAGCTTTTCAAAACTAAAGCAGCCATGAGAATTCTTGCTGACTGATAGTCGATATAAAGAGAAGATTTCTTTGATTCTTCAGTTTTAATGTTATTTCAAACTCATCTAAAAAAATACAGATCGGATACGACGTGTTGTTGACCCTTGAATCGGCAGTCAAAACTCTAAAGATCTTGTTTAAAAGCTGTTTGAATCTTGAGAATACATTTTTGCTCTCGGGGTCCCTTTGGTACCTGTGCGCGGTACTAAGTAATGAACGTTGGCAGCATTCTCCTTTTTAGACCTTTGGAAGTCCATTGATGTATATTTACTATGGGTGTTCGAATTCCTAAATTTTCCGGGTCCGTTAATTAAGTATTTGACTTTTGTAGTATCCATCACACACCCTGTTTTAAAGTGCTTATGAAACAAATCATTTTTGAGCCCATGTTAATTTATATCTATTATTTCAAAAGTGTTCTGTTTGAGTTGCGTTCGACTTTTGCCTTAACTTTTTTCTGCAATTGAAAATTGTATTTGGCGGTTCAAAAATTTTTCCTTTCCGCGCGCGGCTATGACGTAGTAAACCGAGAAAGCTGAAAGCAATAGCGGACCAGATAAAGAAAAAAGCGAAGAAAGGTGGAAATTATTGCGTAGGGGGTGCCTAACAATGCGAGTTGTGAAAAAATTACATAAACACCGGGTGTATTAAATCACTATTTCGCGAAGAATACAGTTTACTACGTCGTCTCGTCCCCAGTCTTCTTACTTTATAGGAACCATTTTTGTGCGACTTGTCTCTCTATCGGGGGAAAAAATTGCATTTCAAGTTACTTTTGCAGTTTTTCTCTCTAATCAATCCAATCATAAGGCATGATAAGCTGCAAAATTATGAAAAAGCAAACTTCGTTTTATAGGCACTTTAAAAGGCGTAGCTTAATCTCAATTTTTGCTTTTGAGTTTTTGCTTGGGGGAGAAAATCGAGATAGATTCATCACTTTCCTTACAAACGCAGTTGTTCGTCTCTCAAACTCTCCATTTATTCCATCCCCCAGTTGACATCCCCGACCCTTATGTGTTTGTACGCATTCCAACTGCGCCAAATGGAAGAGCCAAGACGAAAATCGTGGACAACAACCCCAACCCAGAGTGGAATGATAAATTCGATTTCTACATGGATCCAGAACGAAAAAATATTTTAAGTAAGTACTAATTTAATTAGTAATAAGTCTTGGATTTTTAACACCTTTTTTAAAGGTAAAGGTACTGTTATTTAACGTCGGTACTTCCTTCAGCTCTCGAAGAGTGCGGTTATCAACGGAAGTCGACAGTGCGCCCTTTACCCCCTCCCTCCGTTTAACGGGTATTTAAAGTACAGTTACTTTGATCAGAAGAAAGTCTAAAAAGACGTGAAGTCACCGGGGATCGAATTGAGGACTTCTATCTCGGCTGCGCATCAAAGTGCGGAAACAACAGGACAAAACTGCCATTTTATTTTTCACGATATCAGTCTTAACAGTAGTCTTAAGTTGGCAATTGCAAAAAATTTATGTTTCGAAAACTGTCAAGGTATCAGACACAGAGGCTGCCTTGGCAACATCCAGAACAACACTCATGGCCTTCGTCACTACAGAAGCCATGGCAACATCCAGAACTCTAGTTACGGCATTTCGTACGAAATCAGACTTTATATACAGAAGAGGTGTAAAGGAGTAGCTGCCAAAACCGGGGTTAAACCAATCTTAGTTCCCCTCCTTTTCTAACATCCTCGGTAACTCCCCACCCCACTCTCTCCTCCCCTGTCCTATTTGCCTTTACCTTCTTGTTCATCTCATACACCTCGTAAATGTTTCCCTTACCCGTGTTTCTTAATACTTCCTCTGCATGTGGAAGTCAGGATGGTCGAGTGGTTAGCGCTCGCGCCTCGCACCTCTGTGGACCCGCGATCGAATCGTGGGTTTCCATTTGTCGAACTTCTTCTGACTCCGAGGGTTTTTCTCCGGGTTCTCCAATTTTCCTCCCTCCACAAAATCGACTTTCACGCCGAAATCTGTGCCGATCGAGCGATTAAACAAAAGCCACTGGCTTGGAAGAATGGGCAACCACTCCCAGCTTAACGACCGTTAAATAAAGATTTATTATTATTTATTATAAATAAAGATTTATTATTATTTATTATAAATAAAGATTTATTATTATTTATTGCATGCCTCCGCCATCTCTTCCTCATTATGAACCTGCCCCATTTCTTCTCTTCAGTTCTTACCGAACTCCTTATCTCTTTTTTATTTCTCTCTCCTCTTCAACATGTCCGATAGGTCACGTCCTCTCGACCCTCCTTTTTCTTTACCTGCTCCTTTTATTTCTACAAATCTTTCCTCCTTTTCCCTCCTCTATCTTCTTGAGCAAGCCCCGGGATTATTTCTTGCTAACAAGCTCTTTGGTTTTAGACCTAACTCTGGTTGAAGCAGATTATATCATTGACGACGTCATTGACCATGTAACCTTTGACTTGAGCGAGCTTAAGCTGGGAGAGACTCTTTCCAAAACATTCGATTTTGGAGGGGTGAGTTAGTAGTCAGTAAGCACATTCTAAGCTAACTTCTTCTCAAATAGCTTTTATATATAAAAAGTGTATTGGCGATGTAAATGCATCAGGACGTGCAAATTAAAAGGCGTTGTTTTTGACTTTGTAACGAAGTTGTTACTGTAATTGCCAATGCTATGATTATTTTATTTTCTTTAATATTGTCTTTGTCGTTGTCATTGTTGTTGTCACTTTACTGCCTTTGCCATTGCTAATGCCATGCCGTTGCCATTGCCATTGTCGTTGCTATTGCCATTGCCATTGCTAAGCTATTGCCGTTGCCGTTGCTATTGCCATTGCTAATGCCATTGCCGTTGCTATTGCTAATGCCGTTGCCATTACCATTTCCATTACCATTGCAAATGCGAATGCCGTTCCTATTACCATTGCTAATGCCGTTGCCATTGCCATTTCTCTGCCATTGCTCTGCCATTGCCATTGCCATTGCTAATGCCATTGCTGTTGACATTGCTAATGCTAATGCCATTGCTAATGCTAATGTTAATGTCACACGTAAGCCGGCTTAGGGACACACTATGTTTAGTCTTAATATAATCGTCGAGTTAAAACTTTTTCTTCTTTCTGCTTTTCTCCACAGAGGGGAGAGGTTGACATAGAAATGAAAACTGAATATTGGTAAGCCATATATTTATCAGTTAGTCTGTGGTTGCTTTGATTTTCGGTCCATTTTTAGATACAGGTTGTTGAAAAAGGAGGTTTAACTAAAACAAGACACTTCTTTAACAAAAGAACTGTTCTTTTAGTAGCCCTATGAGAACTCATTTTAACAGGCAGCTCGAACCTCATCTCATTTTCTTACCACCCTCTCCTCCCTTGGTGTTTCTCTTGTGACAGCCCGGAGAGCACCGATCTTCGATACAGCCAAGATATTTGCGACGAAGAGAAAGAATACTTGAAAAAAAGGAAAAACGCCGTGTTTGAGGCTATGAGCCTTGTTCTTGGTGACCGTGCTCCACGGAACTTGGACGAGGTAAGCTGTTCTAAAATAAACTAAACTTTACTTACATATGGCCCTCGGCATAAATTGATTTTGTTTTGGGAGAAAAACCGGAGAACCCGGAGAAAGATCGATAAACCTTAGCCAAGGTGACGTGCACACCCGGTTCATACTCAAGGCATTGTATAGAAGACTAATGTTGGTGACTCACTCTGTAGTCATGCAGTTCGATAATCACCTGAGTCTGCATTTAACTAAGAAAGTTGTTCGCCTCAGGTTAATTGAATACCCGGCTGTTGTAAAATCCCCTCGACTTCATCCCGGGAATTGTTCACCAGATACTCACTTCGTCTTCGGCGAATAATTCTTAAACGATAAATAATTTAAAGAAGAAACGTTAATATTTGGTGCAAATAAGAAAGTTTTCGTTGTTTCTGCTAGTGTCGTTTCAACCGTAACTGTGAATTTTAGTCATTTCTAAAGCTCGTTTATTCAAAGACTCTGTGTTTTTGGAAAGCAACATCAATGGTGAGAAGTCTTGCTGATATTATTAGCTGATGAATCGCAGCGTCTTCCAAAATCCAGTAGTAATGGTCAACACGACCAATTAGAGACGATTCCACTAAAGTAGTCAACGAATAATCGTTTCACAAAAAAATTCGTTTCGTGACGTACAAGATTGTATAATCGAAAGTAATGTTGCAACTAAGCACGACTGATAAATCTACTCGTTTTGTCTGCCTTAAAATTAACCACCCGAAAAGAAAAGTTCTGGGGCTCAGCAAACAGAGGGGGTACAAATGTTGACAAATCGACTCCATTCAACTGGAATTGACATGATCCCGTCGTGATCACGTCGATCCGTCTAAGGTAAAATTCAATCTGTATTATGAAAGGGTGGACTTTATGTATGTAAATAGCTCTTTCACTGGCTTTCTAAAGATTTCAAATTTTCGTCTTGCTTTACTCTCGTTAGGTGCCCAACATTGCCGTGATTGGTTCAGGGGGTGGTTTCCGTGCAATGGTGGGAATGACGGGTGTTTATACTGCACTGTATGATACTAAGATAATGGACTGTGCTATGTACACTGCTGGACTGTCAGGTTCAACCTGGTAGGTTAATGGTACTAGAAAATGAACTGTATCAAGGACACTACTACCTGATACTAAGATAGTGGACTGTGCCATGTATACTGCTGGACTGTCAGGTTCAACCTGGTAGGTTAATGGTACTAGAAAATGAACTGTATCAAGTACACTACTACATGATACTAAGATAATGGACTGTGACATGTATACTGCTGGACTGTCAGGTTCAACCTGGTAGGTTAATGATACTAGAAAATGAACTGTATCAAGTACACTACTACATGATACTAAGATAATGGACTGTGACATGTATACTGCTGGACTGTCAGGTTCAACCTGGTAGGTTAATG
>JANVCF010243592.1:0-12103 GCA_025388745.1 Hydrozoanthus gracilis
CTCCGGGAGAAAAGTCTGTGGTAGGTAACACATTTATATGATTAATACAAAATTTCCGGTTGAAAACAATAACTATTTTAGCTAAATCAGGCTTTAATGCTGTCCATGTAATCAAAGAGCAAAATGGGACTAGATTCAAAAAGCTTCTGTATGTTGATGTGCAGACCTCGCCAAATTGTGTGCGTACATTATCGAATGAAACGAAACGGCGGTCTATATACGACGTTGCTACAACGTCGCTACAACGTTTTTCTAGTTTTTTTTTTTTTCTTTACGGAGAAAAATGTACCACTTATGTAAGGTAAGCTACGTACGTAAGCTCCAACGAATCGGGAAAGGAGAACGCTTATCATACATTAATCATCCAAACTCAGTAACAAAACATCCATTCGAAAGCTTTGAACGTCCGTAATGTCTTTTATGAAATCTCTTGTGAATCTCGCGCGCTGATTGGTCGAACACAATCTCTGTATCACAGTTTATGAAAACGCTTTTGACGTCACACAACAACAACAACATTGAATCAGCGGCCATATTTTTTCTGCACTTGCAAAAGCAGTGCTTTTTCTTAGATAAGGTTAGATCAGGGAGATGCACTCGCACCTAGCTCCCTGGTTAGATAGTCAAAACATGCAAAACTTAATCTAAAACTAAGTACAAAATAAAATGAGTCTAGAAATAAAGTTACTGGAGAACTTGAAGAGAAAAACATGCTGTTTGCTTCCGTCGACGACACTGAGCTCGGCGAACATTTGTTGCAAGCCCAAGCAAAAAAACACAAAGTACTCAACGAAATGGGCAGTTTTGATTGTTGAAGGTTATAAACTATTCGAATTATCAGAGTTATCAGAATTATCAGAATATTGTTCAGACACATGAAGGCGAGGAATACTCGAAGAACAGTACTTATTAGTCAAAAATTTGTACACAAATTTTCAAAATAATGTTACTCAGAGTAAACTACGTACCATTTAACAACTTAAATTTGCTAAGTTTATATAATTGTCCGACTTCTTTCTACTTTTTTATAAGGATTGGACAAACAAGCACGAGGAAGTAAAAAGAGCCTCTCAGAAATTTATGACAAAATTTAGCTGTTAAAACACATTTATTACCAAATGTGCACAGGTTTGATTGAACAGTCTGTGCAACCAGCTGCAGACTCGTTCATCAGATTCCATCAAGCAGCCGTGATATTGTCCCAATCCAGATCTAGGGCACATGAAGTTCTGTTGTTACAGATAGCGTAAAGTTCGACGGCATGTTCTTGGTATATACAATCCAAAACGTCCAAATTAATTTGTTTTTTCCAAAACCCGAACACACGACTTCATTTTCAAAGTTGTCTTACGACGATTTCACTAGCTAGTCATTTTTTTCAGGTCTCTACGAAAGCCTGTAAGAAAATATTGCCTAAGCTACTCCAAGTGACATTGTTTTGCAATTTTTCTATAGGAACTGAGGTGAATGTTGGCCTCTTCTAATGGCAAGTTGAGTATTTTTTCCTGGATTCGCGACAGTTCAAATTCAAACTTCACACTTCGCGCTCACAGTTTCAGATGACGTAAGACGTGTACTTGATGTAAGGAAAATTTGAATGTTGAGTTAAATTACGCGCCTTTTTTATTGTTGATATTTTTGTTTGTTTTTTATCAATTTTCCCAATATATTCCCCTCACGTTTATGTCACAGGCCAAAGACATAAGAATGTTGCCGTTTCGCCACGCAATCCATTTTAATACCGCGTGGTTCTCGTGCATCGGGCGTATCGCGCGTGAGGCCCCTCATTCGCCCCAGGCTCTGCAGCAGCTGCTTTCTTCACGTGCTGTTCGTTGTCGAACCCTTGTCAAAAATGAAACGATTACCTTTAGTTTCACTTTGAGTTATTGCTTTACTCCAAGAAAAATTTAAAAACAGCATCATTAATTTAATCGTTTACATTATTTACCATGCTTCATTAGCTTTTTACGAGGCTAAAGTGATTCGAGTGTATAAGATCGCCTGAAAATGTCGGGTGGTAATTCAGGTTGGAGAATGGACGATCTGGACGGAGGACTGTCTTCCGACCTTTATAACCTGTCGGGGCTAGGAAACGAAATGAACGCAGAGCTTGGCGCCTATAACATGAGGTAAGGTACTGGTATGTTAAACATTTCACAACTATAAGGTTTTTTTAAAAGCCAAAATATTTTGCGAATGACACTATTATAATGAGTTGAATATCTCGTTCATGCCAGTAGAATGTGTAAACATGGAATACGTGGTTCATTTTCCTGGTTTGGAAACTGCATATCTAAGAGAGCATTATCGTGCCATATTAGCTCTATAGGTCTACTGTTATTGTTATTTACGAAGAATAAAGTATCTGTTAAGCTCAATACTTCGATCACACTAGCTGAAGAAGGGTCGATTTGCCGAGTCTACGTGAGTCGACTGTAAAAGAAAGCTGCATTTTATTAAACCCAGCTGTCAGTATATATATATGTATGGTTAAGTGATGATTTAAAACCAAAGGCAGTTCCCGTAGAAGTTTTTGTGTTTTTACTTTCAATATATACAACGTATTGAGTTAAACCTGTTGCATTCCCTGCCATTTATTTTGAGCTAAATTTTTAACAGAGTAACAAGTCACCTCTTTACCTTAAATAACCTTGTTTGTTACCACTTCACTTGTCCAAAATGGTTACAAAGTGACATATATTCCTTCAGGGACAAGTGTATATTGAAGAAAATTAATCTTAATCTAACAAAAAGTTGCAATAGACTACCAGTATATATACAAGGTTATTAAATATCAAGTACTTTTGTATGTTGTGTGTTGTCAAAATTTACTATAATTTTACCAGGCCGACAGAATTTAATGAGTGCAGCATTTTGTAATGATCGCAAAACAATAACAGAATTAATCTACTTTTCCAGATGTCACTTTCAAGTTTTTTTTTATGGACTTCATAATGTACACACAATGCATATGGGGCTGGGGAGGGGAGTCTAATTTTTGATATTATTTTTGGTGATTTTGTATTATCAAGATACTTATAGTTATAGATCTTAGGTAAGCAATTTAAAATGTTTTTAAACTTAGCCTTTTTTTTTAGTTTTGATATTTTATACTTTTATATTGAAATTTGTAAAGTGCCATGAACTTTTAGTGAGATGTGCACTATATAAGACATTATTATTGTTATTATTAATATTATCAATGATTGTTATCCCCAATGGGGGTTTTCCTTCAAGGAAGGAATGAAAATAGACCCAGTCTATACATGGTGGTCCATTTTTCTGAGGGGCAAAAGTTCACATTTTTAGGGGTAAAACAGGGACCACTGAGAATGTTTCAAATTGGTGTGGTTCAGATTCTTCAAAGCATGCTCCAACAAGCACCAAAGGTACAAGTTCTTTAAGTCAGTGGTTTCGGTGACATACTCCCTAGGAAAATTTTGAAAATTTAAACTCAAATTGAGATAGCCCTAGCCATAGCCCTGAAGTTCTGTAGTCCATATGTAAAAATTACTGTATGGGAACATATTGTAAAAATCTTATTTTTATTCATATATACAGCCAATAATTTTTTTTTACTCAAACATAAGTATACCATTTTCCTTTGTAGCGATGTTTTGAACTTACCAATGTTCAAGGAGTTTCAGCAAAGCATGCAGGATACTGGCCAACAAACAACTACTGCTCAGTACGTAGAATGGTTTGTGATATAGTTATATGCATTTAATGTGTATATGCTGTGGTGCAATTCCTACCTTGATTTGAAATAAGTAATTTTAATACTAGTTTGAAGAAAATAAACTTGTTTGAAGGCATTGAACTAAAGGTAAAAATAAAACACAACATACATTTATTTATACAAATACTTATATTATATATGCAAATATAATATTTGTACAAATACCATCTGGATGGAACCACAACTTGTATCTTTGGTAATTACAAAATCGATGAAGTAACTAGCAAACAAAGTTGCACTAATTACATGTAGTGGTAGTAGGATCAATTTAAGAGATTGGTTGCCCTAAAAATTAATTTGTCACCCTGATAAAGACTATTTATTATAATTACAAAAAAGAATCAATTAAATTTATGTAAATATGCATTGTAAATCTTGCAATCTGAATGGATTCTCACCAAACAACTGGACTAATAATTTTTAACTTAATCAAAGTTTAGGGTTTTTACAGTTTTTACTTTAGGTTTTCCTTGTGTCAAAATACATTTTCAATTTATTAAAATTAAAGTTATTTGATTCATTGTATTGGTAAGAGTATGAGGGCACTCTGTGTTCCACAAGTTTTGTTCTACCAGCACATACTAGAGGAAGTGCTGCCTCTTTAAGTAACTGTCAATTCATAATATATTAACACTATAATAGTTATATCATTAATTTTTATATATCTAATGTTACAATTGTTTTTGTCATTGAAGCATTTTCTATGTGAATCACCTTAAACACGTATACATAACTCTTGTTTAAAATAATCCATTTGGTAAATCATGTTTGCAGACTTAATGAAAGGTTCGAAATCTTATTTGAATTGTTTTTTTTATTAGAGTTCCAATGAGCCCTGTGCAGCAACCCCAGGTAAAACAAGAAACAATGATGCCATGCTCTGTTCAGATAGTAACAACATCAGCCAATCAGGTTTCACAGCTGCAGAGTCCTGTTTCTAGTCCTGAAAGGTAACAAGTTTCTTCTCGGTTCCTTTATAACTTGAGACTCGCAGTACAACCATCTCAAAAAGATTTGTTGGGGCAGGTCATTTTTGTAGATGGAGGCAGTCAGGGTTTCAAAAGGACTTTGTATGCTCAGTTAAAATTTGAATGCTCAAAGGTGCCATTTGGTGCAATTTATGGGACCTTTAAGGGTCAAAATTGTGTTTTATTTGCACAACTTTATTTACAATCACTTTCAATTAAGTCAAAAATTTCAAAGGAGAATCTCAGTATGGACACATTAATCAAGTTTCATTATCATTTATATAATGCTATTTCATTTATTGCAACAAAAATTAGGTTTCACTGTCTTTTGTATGATTTAATTAATTTCTATTAATTTGATTAAATATACTGTTGATAATTATTTAAATATTATATAAAGTAACTCTTGAAACTGTTCAGAAGTTACAATAAATAATTTAATAGTTCATTGAAATGATCATAACACTGTGTTGACACTGCCACGCTTATTGGAAATATGATAATATTTCATGCAGTAACAGGTTGTAGTTGGATAATAATTGTTTAAGTCATGCACCATGGAAAAATAGAAGATATATACAGACATTATGGATTGTCATCCCTCATTATACTGTAGGATGGTTTTAATTTAATATCTTGATGACTGCAAAAACTGTCAACAATGAAACAAACATATAAAATTATATTCACAATACTCAATACTGCTTAGAAAATGCACAGTAACAATTTTTATGTTGTTAATATATATAGTTAAAGAAAGGTACTAGCTATAACAAGTGTCTTGTTTTCATTCTAAAGAATTATTGTGAAAGATACTGTTAGCACTTAAAGATAAAGTTCATTGTATCCCCACACAGCATGTAATAATAATAATAATAATAATTAGCATTTATATAGCGCCTTTCCATAAGTACATGCTTAAAGCGCTTAACAATAGTTTACATTTGACTCTGGTATTGAGGGTCTTAGACAGTCCACTCTACACGGCTCACAACTATTTTCCAAAGAGTTGCCCTCAGTTTGTAGAAGAGACAGACCACAACACCGAGATCACCCTACTCTTTGTCAACAAGTGTTGTGGGTTCTTTTAAGTCCCTTGATAGGAGACAGAGAGACTGGGCCTACAGTTTAAAGTCCTTATCCGAGAAGATGCGAAGGTCTAACCATTTGCAGATATTAGAGCAAAGGCAGCACCTTCTCCTCAGTTGTTTTAAGACCCCGAGTTAAGATCCGGCACAGGGAATTGAACCTGGGCCTCCCGCACGAAAGACTGGCGCCTTACCAACTAGGCTAACCAGGCGGCGGTAGTGTGTATATATATGTAGTATCCTCAATATAATATATCTTATATATATTATATCAATGTAATAACTGTAGAATATAAATGTTATCCCAAAGCTTCAGTTTCTGCAATGTCCTAAAGGCCCCCACTTCACCAGGGAAGAAACTAGGTGAAGATACACTGACTTACATGAATCAAGGTAAGTTGATCCATATCACTTTTAAGTAGTATTTAAAATGATAAATTTGATTTATAATACCCCATGTTTCCCTTCAAAAGGACATTGAAAAAAAATGTATTCCAAAATAGGAACCTCTCTTTACCTTTTTTTCAAAAACTTAAACTATCATTAAGTTTAAGTTAATAAAGGTTAAGTTCTCAGAGTTTTGATTTAATCTTTGGCAGTTTGTTTTGAGTGATCATGAACTCTGTTTATTTCTCATTGAATCAAAACCTAATCCTTTCAGACTCAACTATGACAAATTCTGTGTTTATACTTCCCCAAACAAGGTCTCAATACTTTCCTGATATCGATGCAACTAGTTTAGGAGTTGCTTTTCATTCTCAATTTTATTTTTGCCGTTTTGGTAAATTTCATGTTAATCATTACCATTTACAAGTCAAATTTTGTATCATTCTGTTAGAATTTGTACCCAATAAAAGCAAAATTTGTAGTATGTAAAGCTTAGTAGTAATTTATATATTAGAGACTGACTTACATGTGGAGCATATAGCCATCCACAACTGAGAACAAATTACAAGTTTTTAGTCTTTCTACTTATAAAACTGTCCATTTTCAGTTTCTTCATTCTATTTTCTGTGTCTCTCCTCCATCTGTTTCTTGGCTGCCCCATTTTCCTTTTTCTTTGTTTATTCCATTTTAAAACTGGCTGTGCTTAGAAAACATCTGAATAATTGTCCTATTTGAGTCCTTCTGTCCATGTTATTCTAAGTTTCTTCATTCTATTTTCTGTGTCTCTCCTCCACTGTTTCTTGGCTGCCTCCTTTTCCTTGTTAGTTCCATTTTAAAACTGGCTGTGCTTACAAAACATCTAAACAATAATTCTTTTTGAGTTCTTCTGTCCATGTTATTCAAAGTTTCTTTATTCTATTTTCTGTGTCTCTCCTCAACTGTTTCTTGGCTTCCCCCATTTCCTTTTCCTTGTTAGTTCCATTTTAAAACTGGCTGCACTTACAAAACATCTGAACAATAATCCCTTTTTAGTTAAAATTCTTAGCATTTTTTTATGCCCAGCTCCCTCTCTTGGCCCAATAGCTCTCTTCATCACCACCCATCTCTTGTACTTACTGTGCCTGGCCCCCCATTTGTTTTTACAATTTACAGTCAACACAATTGCTGACAGTATAGTTTTTCCCATTTTCTTATTTACAGTTGTGTACTTTTGTATGATAGGTCAGTCATATCAAGTCGAACTCTCCTGTCTGAGTAAACCACCAAGACTTGAAGGACAGTTAATGAAAGTAAGTGTTTTCACAGGCAGCCCAAGCTTGGTGTTAGTTGATCAATTGAATCAATTTTACAATTATAGCCATATGTATGTCAGTATAGATTATTATGTAATATAAAAATATCACTTCTTGCCTTTTCAGTTTTGTCTCACTGGTAGTTTTAAGGGCTTTCGTAAATCATGTAGAGGAGAATGGGAAGCTGAGAACTAGGCTCCTAATAGCCTGCTGCCTCATTGGAGAATAAAACACAGAAGTTGACTTTTAGATTAAGCTAGGTTCACCTTTAACTTTTGCAGTTACAGTGATATTATGGAGTTTAACAATGAAACTTTGGCTTTGGGTATAATTATGTGCAGAAGTGTATTTTGTATTGTTGCTAAACCACTTATTAGTCAAGGAAAGATTGCTCTCTCCAAATATTGTAGTCAAGCTTTATTTCACAAAAGATTTTCAAATTGTAAGCTCTGATAAACCATAGATTTTTATATTAAGAAGTTAAAGATAATATATCAGGCAGTTTCCCTATCAATTTAATTTGTATTTGAAAATTTCTTGCTTTGCCTGTAGAGTGTAGTTAAACTCGGGTTTTATGAGAGGAAGTTACAAGTAATGGAAGCAGAAAAATTTGAGGAATGGAGGAACAACAGACCTGCGGAGAGGCTGCTTGAGATTGGTGAGTGGAAAATAAAAACATTTGTCTTACAAGATGCTTCTGTCAAGTACTATATCTTTAGCATGCATGCGCGTAACTGCTGATTTTTCACCACCAATTATTAGATCCCGCAAGCACAAAACCTACATTTTTGTTTATATCTTTCTGTCAGAATTCAAGCTTGTTTGTTAGTTATACCATGCTAACGAAGTCCAACAAGGCTGTTAACACTCAAGCTTGAACTATTTCTACTGGGTTCAGTACAGGTTCACGAAGTTTCTTCTGACCCTTGGAGCCTATATGCCGTTTTACTGGCTGTCTCCTTATCTTTAGCATTTGGGCAACACTGGTTATTTTTGTCTTAAGCCAGATCTTATACTAAGTATAGCGCGTTTCTTGCAAGCATTCTTGTCTTAAAAAACAGTCTTCTGCCTAATTTATAGCAACAGACAAGATCTTACTGTGCATGTAGTAAAGTCGCCAAGTCAGAAGAGACATTAATTTTTACAGATCAAATAGCAAGAGAGCAAAATCATTCTCGAAAATAAGTGTTCTCTACTCCAATACATGCACTGTGTAGAGAGTTATTTACTCTTGTTCAGCACACATATACATGTATACCAGACGTTTAAGCTTTGTGAGATATTTCTTTAAAAACTAGAGGTGAGTAAACAGCAACGTGTTTCTCGATCCCTTAGGGATGCCTTGGTTTGAGTCATGTAGTGTCTTAGAAAGTAAAAGCCAAAATTGTGCCAACGTTTCGAACCTTTATTTCGCTTCTTCATCAGGGCAACTAAACCCAAGTCAGAATATTTTAGTTGCCCTGAATAAGAAGCGATAAAAGGTTCGAAACGTTGGCACAATTTTGAGTTTCAGTTTTGGCTTTTGCTTTCTAAGACAGCTTTGTGAGATATACAGTATGTAATGGGTTGTGTCCACAGATGTAGAGCCAGTTTTAAAACAAAACATGGGACAGTCTCAATTTGTATCTTCTACAAAAATGATTTATTTTTCCTTGAACAGATGTGCCGATGTCTGCTGGAATCCATAACATTCGGAGTAAAAGTTGTTATTCCAATGCATATGAGTTTGAATGGGATACACAAACCGATACGAAGCTCTACGTCATAGTAAGTCACCTTAGTACCTACAATCCTTTGCTTCCTATTTACCTTGTGGATGACGTCAATCATCGATGAGGGTTAGTCGTGAGGTGAAACCAAGCTCTTCGTCATAGTACTGTAAGTCACCTAAGCACCCACAATCCTTTTTTTCCTTTTTACCTCGTGGATGACGTCAGTCGTTGATGAGGTTTAGCCGTGAAGTAAAACCAAGCTCTACGTCATAGTAAATCACCTAAGTACCCACAGTCCTTTGCTTCTTTTTTACCTTGCGGATGACGTCAATCATCGAAGAGGGTTAGTCGTGAGGTTAACCCAGCTCTACGTCATAGCACTGAAAGTCACCTAAGCACCCACAATCCTTTGTTTCCTTTTTACCTCGTGGATGACGTCAGTCGTTGATGATGGTCAGGAGTGAAGTAATACGGAGCTATACGTCATAGTAAGTCAACTTGAACAATCACTGAAGTCCGTAAATGTGGATTTAGGATATGATTTTCTGGATGACCTTGCTGTGCATTCTACTTGTCATGAGTAGTGTGCATGCCGAACGAAGTGACACACTACTGACGAAGCGATTGGTGCATTTTGACGTTTAATTTTTATCAATTTTTGCAACAAGCAACTCATTATCTATCAAGGTTTCTGTTGCAGAAATTATTTTCAGTAGTTGGAAGTACTAAAAAAGACAAAGCATTGATCTAACAAGAAATTCTTTGAAAAGTTAAATGTTTAAAAAGGGATTAATCAACTTAAATAACGTATGTCAGGAGTAAAAAGACAACATGGGTCGTTCTATAATGAGATGATTGTTGCCAGTAGAATATTTACTTTTTGGTCATTTTTTTATCAGGTTAATTGCGTCAGTTCGGAATTCACCAAAGGCAAAAGTGGTAAGCACATGAATGCTCAGAACTAACAAGTAGTGATTTCTAATCTAAAGAATATTTGTCTTTGTTCATGTGCGATCAAGGTCGGGGTGTTCAAAGGTTGGTTAACTTTGACCAAAGCTTAAGCTAAAATTTAAGCAGGAATTTCTTTTCTAAGGAAAGGTTTACAGTTCTTATGAAATACTCTCATGATTTTCCACGAAAAAAGTTTGTCATTTCAAAAATAGTATTCAAGTCACTCCCTATAAGGCTGGAAACAATAACGTAAGTTAAAAATAGGTAGTCCTGCACTACATGTAGCTACAGCAATAAAACAAGTCAGAAGTTTTGGATCCAGTCTGTCGATCCGGTTGTACAGTAAAACACAAATACACGCAGCAAGGAATGATAACAGTACTGCCTTAGTCAACGGCAAAAAAAGAATTATATTTCTATTTAAGCTTTTCTTTTAGCCGTTTTGTAGCGCTAACTGCAGTCGACGCGATTAGAATTGCACGTGATTGACTTACGCAATAACTCGGTTCCAGGTTCCCGTCCTATTGCCCGTGCTTATTTGTTACGTACATTCTCCTTGCTCGCTTGTGGTCCATCCTCTTACAAAACGATGAAAAAGTAGCTACTGCTGGTACATCAGCTGTAGCTACAAAAACTTAACCCTCGGCTAGTGCTAATCTCACTTTGAACAACTGGGCCCTAAAACAGTTTGTATACATGGTATTCCCAGTTATAAACTTTAATTTGAAACGAGAAATGTGTGTATGCATTGTTTGTTTTTTTTACGAACAATGTAAAAAAAACGATAGAAAGAAATTTAGATATTTGCGGTTCTTTTGAAATTTTAGTCAATACCCAGAAGCCCATCACATTAGTATGGTATAAGCTCTGTTGATAGGAAAATGAAAACAATTTTTTGTAAGCATTACAGCGTTCTTGCCACTATGTCTGTAGTAGATCAAACAATCCAAGAAAAAGTTGTAATGTGATCATTGCAGGCGGTGAGAGTGGAGTACCGTTGAGATTACAGATTGATTCGTTCGATCCTGGATCTTTGCCAGACGCGCTCTCAGTGCACAGCTCGGGATGTCAGGTCAAAGTGTTCAAGGTACAAGGATTCATGTGACAAAGTTTACTTGACTTCATTATCATAATCATCATCATTTTGTTACCTTCATCACCATCATTTCATTTTAATCGGGCTTCATAAAACTGGTATCACCAAAGCAGCATATAGACCTTTATTACACTACCATGGCATAGAAATATATTCAGGAGTTAAGGGTCAATCTCAGTACATTAATAATAATAATTAAACTACTAAGACTCATAAAGATTGGCCGCAATTCGACGGAGATATAAAGGTTTGAAATTGAACAACTTTCCAATGAAAAGGAAAGTAGGCGGGCAATGATTCCCATTCAGCCTTGTTTTCATGTTTTCACATATATTCCTTTGTAGTAACACAGGCAGAAGATCGGGTTTCAAAACTTCATACCTGCATTAGTTTTTGGGAAATGTTGATGAAATTTTGCAATTCTGCTTATACTGATGCGCTGAATTTAGTGCTGGGCGCAGTTTCTTGATACTGCATGTTTAATGTAATTTTCTTTTTGTAGTGAAAAGGTCTTTTGCGTGCATATTATTGCGCTAAGAGTTATGCTGGCAGAAGAAATAAAGTACAAGTCGCAGACATTTCCCTATCAGAAATCTTTCCGTTATTTTGCTTTTACGTAGCTTTTCAGAGTAAGGATTTTAGATGTAAAAGGGTTGTGGTTTGTCACGACAGTGATGAGTTTGTTTCTCTTGTTTCACAACTGATGTAGTTAAAGTCGCGATCTTTCGGCTGTGTACTGCTAGTCGTTTCCAGGCAATGAAGTCGATTTGTTTAGCAGATTCCAGTAATAATGATAATAATAATAATAATAATAGCTGATGGTGATGATTGTAACACAGAATAATTATGATGATATTGATAATGATTATA
>JANVCF010243703.1:0-15794 GCA_025388745.1 Hydrozoanthus gracilis
CTCCCACCCAAAAAAAAATTGGGTCCCTAGGATGGACCGTTGTTTTTACCTCTTCCCTTATCAGTATGCATGTTTGCTAAAACACGGGACTGCAAGCAGTTTGGGACTTTTCAACCCAAAAAAGTACCAGACTCTTAATTTACCACAGGATTTCTTTTAGCAACCCCTAAAAAATACCAGACTGACAATTTTAACTCCTAAAAAATACGACGGTCATACCTGCCGTCCCTATATAGGGAGTTCCCCTCCCCCCTCCCCCCGGGGGCCTAGTGTACAACAATAAGAATCGAAGTTAGTAAATAGGTCAACTGCGTATCCAGACTCATTTCGCTCTCGTTCTGTCACTGTCACAAATTACTCATGTGATGCGCCGGCCCTTAGCTACTGTAACTCGAGTGCCCAAATCCGCATTCCAACGCTCTACATGCGCTGCGGAAGTGCATTGAACACTTCGCGTCATCTTCGAAATTTCACACTGATTCATTGCAAGAAATCAATCAAGACGCCCAGCCTATCAGGGGATTTTCCCAAACAAACAGCTTTCGGCTGTATCATCTTTCACTGCCATAAACCAGCTTTGGGTATTAGACTCAAAGTCCACATTTGCAGCTTTACTCAACCCTTGCAACCAAAACTGGCTTGTATCTTGAAAATGATAACCTTATCTGTTTGAAGTTAGTGAAGAGTTAAGGCCCAAAGCAAAATGTGGTGTTTCCTCGGTAATTCAATTCCTATCTGAATGTAGACGCTACTATCAGAGCACTTCACTATCAAAACCCATAGCCACTCCATATTCGAGTTTATTCTGCTTATTTGATGCAACATGTTTCTAAGACCGGCAACTGCGATTTTAATAATTTAAATCTGCGATACAATTTACCAGATTTAAAACAAACTCCAAAGACCACTTGGGGAAATTGACTTAAATCAAAATATAGTTTTGAGGTGAGCAGGCTAAGGTCAATGCTGTGACGTGCATAATCTCCATAACTCCCCATTTAGAACCATCCGCGATGACAAATGGAGGTCAGTTCATTGTATATTTTTGTCAATCCATTGTTCTTTTACGCTTAGGATATAAATAAACCGTCATGTGAGGAGGAGGCGTAACGCACAGTATAAAATCATGGACTTTTAAAGCTAATTACGTTAAGAGGAAAAACTTTTATTTCCGCTGTTCTTTGGACTTATTTTCCACAAGCACATACACCAGGTCTTGATATTTTCTCGACGAGTTGAAGAAACTCTTAAGTCAAGCAAAAAGGTTTGTACTAAATGTTTGGTATTGGTTAAATGTACAGATTTTGAATTTATGACGCAGTTGAAAATACATGCAAAACTCGAGCTCAACTTCAAACGTTTTTACTGTTTTCCCCTTTCAATTATAGATATGACGTTTATACTTAGTTATTTTTGGTTTCAGAAAGTAAGAGACTTGCTGAGGATCTGTATTTATACAAAATGTGTTATACTCAAAACCTTAAGCAACTTCATACTGTACCAAGTTTGCTAGGGTTGCAACTTAATTTAAGGTATCTGTTTGCGATTTTGCTTCTTAATTTTGGAGATGTTGGAACGTTGAGATGGTTACAGAAAGATTCAAGGCCTGCGTGATTTTTAATGAGGAAAAATAATTAGCATGCAATTTTTTCCATGGCAGGACTAGATTGTTTTGTCCGCCACGCGAGAAATGGTAGGCTATGCTTCCGCCAAGGCCTTTAGAAAATTACTTTGTGACGCATAAAAAGTGTGTTTATTCTTAGTTGCAGTGTAGTTCGTGCAATAGACTTGACAATGAGACTTAAACTTGTATTTGTACTTGTCAAAGAGTTTGTACTTTTTAGAGATTATCTCACTGTTTATTGATACAGCTCTCTCATACCTAGCCACGTGCAGGTGTTAGAGTTAAGCGGTTTGGTTACCCGCAGAAACACATAATTATGCCACAAGAGATAACCCAAGTACGCCACAAACCTTGATCCTTAGTTAATCACTAAGAAAATTTTGAGCCGAAACACAGACAGCGCGAGATGAGTTGAAAAATCTTGTCATTTAAATCAGTTTACGGTGTGCTTTGCCTTTGACACTGGAATAGCGTCTCTGAGCCCGTTTTTTCTAGCCGAGTTCTCTAGCCGTGCAGGCGAGCATGTAACATCTCTTACAGTCCATCAGTTGAACTACATACTCTCATTTCCGTTAATTTGTTTAACAAATTTTCCACTTAACCTTTTAGCACCTCGTTTTTCGGATAGTTAGAATATTCTTGCGCACAATAACAAGAGCTTTTTTAAATTACTTCATAAAGTATGTATACAAATTGGCTGATTTTCGAAAAAGAGCTTACATTGTACTTTGGAGTTTTCACGAGGTTTTGACTAAAGACTAATTTAAAGCTTAACGCACACATATCCGTTTGGAATCATTTCCGCCGCAAACTTTGCGGTAAATGGCGAGATAAGCCGACTGCAACAACGAAGAGAGAATCGAGCACGTGTAATTCCTCATCAAACATGCGGCTGTATAGCTAAAACACTGAAAAAAGTATTCTAAGCCTCTGCTTGAAAGTTGTTTGAAGAAAACTAATGGGTTTCAATTTGGCCTTTTGCCATGATCTCGATTGATCTTAATGAATGAGCTTCGTTTTTTTTTTAACCTGAGTAATGGAGTTGGGCTGATGTTCCATTTTTGTTGCAAATTCCAACTCTTAACTGCACTGCCACTGGTAAATTAAAAAAGGGTCGTAAAAAGTAACATTTTTTTAAAATTATAAACGGAAACTTCAAAAGCTATACGCCAGAGTAAATGATTTTTTGTGGCAGTGCGAGGGGAAAATCGGCGATCACACTCTAACACTTAATATTTTGTTTTCGTTTTTTTTGTTTTTTTTTTTTCTTTTACGTTTTTAATCTTACAGCAACTTCGGACGTTAGTAAGCAAAAAGATAGGACGTTGAAGTATCATACCCTAATTTAGAAAATGACTGACTTGAGGGCTTTTGGAGGGTCGTAGGTCGTAATCAAGACTGGAAACTCATTCGATAAACCAAAGCTTGAATTTCTCAAACGCTTGAAAACGCTAGAACACCCACTCGGTGCCCATAGAATTCCTGAACCCATTTGCTTTAATAAGGGCCAAAACTTTGCTCCAAGATTCTCGGCATATTTTCACGGTGAGAGGAGCCTTATTTAATTTCTGCTTTTCTCCCAATCAGGAGGCGGTGCTGAAAGTGTGGCCAATCGCGCCAGCTTCCCATCAAGCTTGCGCGCCACCAGCGAGAAGTCTCCCAGGATCGAGCACATGTTTGAGGTGAACACGTGCTAACTAAGCTGCAAAGTTGACAAACTTAGAAGGACTTTGGCTTTGTACTTTCCTGATTTAACTGGTATACTGGACTCTTTATTGCTCTGGTAAGTACATTTTATCACGGTTTTCAAAATTGAGAGGTCTTGTTCTTGTTACCATTTGCGACAAATTCACAGAATGCATTCGGATAGCCTGACACAATGTTTTCCGGCCTTGGAATGCAAACGGTTTTTTTTGTTTTAAAAAACTGTGTTGGTCTTCAGTTAAAAGAAAGCTGACTGATTGTTCTTGAACTAGTATATAAGACGCCTTTTAAAACTTCTGAACTCGAAATATTTGAAAAATGAAACACAAAATGAGCAAAACAATACACGAAGTTATGAACCACTTGAACCACTAGCTAGTTCGTCGCACGGGGCCAGGACTTCGCTTAGAAATACTAAGTGTTCGACACTAAGCAAATAGCAAAAGGGATACCAATGCAATGTAGAGCAATGAGTTTGCTTAATTTTCTTGTTTCTTGCGGCCTAGTTTAACTAGCTGTAATCACTCAATGGGCCTCCCTAGTTACAACCGCTGAACACGTGAGGAATCTCAACTCTGCCTGCGTGGAGGTGGCTTTTGAGAACCTTTGTTTTCTTTTGCATGCAGTTAGTCTTTCCTTGAAATTACTATCGGTTTTGACAATGTTTCTTGCTTTTTGACTTGTAATCTTTGGTGTTAGGTAATAAGTTGGTACAATCGGCATAAAATCTCTCCATTGTCCTGCACTGTCAATCAGTACGATAAACTAGGTGGCCCTTTTCAGGCCCTTTCAATTTGCTAATTAACCGCTTTCTAACAAGTAATTAACCAAGTTTTGCAATAACAGCATAAAAAAGGCAAGCGTTGTGTCAAACAGTGATAAAGGGTTTGTAGGAAACAATATGGTTCGTAATGCTGACAAAATTACTTGAAAATGAAGTTATTTGCTTTTCAAAAATGCGGAGGCGACTCGGTGGCTGTGCGAGAAGAGGAAATTGACTGGCGAAAGCTATTTAATGACCCGCGGTTATTTTGGTTTGTAAACAAGAAGCATAGCGTTTGTAGCGGAAAAACACAAGTACTGTATCTTTTGTTCGTTAAATTCTTGAGCTTTTACAGTATTGGCTCACTTCAAAATGTTGGCCGAGAACAAAAGCACATGGATGAAAAATAAACATTTACAAGAGCCACGTTCTAAAGCGGCTACCCTAAGAGAAAGACTGAAATACTTCATGGCGACTTTTGACCTCCACATAAGATTCTTACTATAGTCACGAGGAATGTATCAAATTTAAAAAAAACACTTCCTGTTTTTTAGTAAGCGAAACGAAGCTGGCGTTAGATCTTATCGCACTGCCCCTTCAAGTATTTTCTAAAAACAGATTTGAGTTTGCTGTTTAGATCGTAGATGAGTAATCATTATTTTTAAACTTATTTTGATTACTCTATAGAATGCTAATGACATCATTACATAAAAATAATAAAGACAACGATAACAAAAAAGCGAAAGTTTTAAGTTCCGTTTTGAACACGTATATTTTGTCACCTCATATATGTAACTTTAAAACCGTAAAACAGTCAGTTAACATATTTGAAAAATTTTAGGCAATTTTAGTGCTTTTAAAAATTCGACGAAGACCTAGCGCCTTAAAAATCGTCCCCCTCAAAACTTCAGTCTCAGACGCAATTGTTTGAACTTAAAGCACTCACATTTTAAGTTTATCGCAAACATTGCTTTTTATTCTTTTTAAACTGCGAGCAGGATTTTTCGATTACAGTTAAGAGCCAGGGTATAGATGAACAAAGTAATAGCTGTTTTTTTCAAATCTCAAAAAGCATCACGGGTACTCTGAACTGTCATGCAATCGTTTCTAGCGAGATTAAAAAGTCAAAGGCAAATGACCTCTTTCGTCTGGGCCAATCTTACAAGATTTTCGAGCAAAATGCAAACGGAATTGTTTCACTGACAGTGGCCGCCGTGTTTCAAAAATTTTCAAAATCTAAAACAAGTTTTCTGGGCTTTTATTTTCATATTCTTAAAAGAGTTTTTAGTTATAGCTGAGCACGACTAAATCAAAGAGAAATATATGCCTTGAGGAAAAGAAAACAAAAGATTTATGCGCCGAAGTATTTTTGGCAAGGTGTCAGCCTCAAGAAGATGTTGAATGCTTTGTCTCAAAATAAAGAATCTCGCAAACCCGACAGACTATCGTTGGAATGCTATTGTTTAACGTTCGCGCTTTTGTCGTAATTTAAGTATAACATGAATTTCATCAGACTATTTTCCCTTTTGTCCCTTGAAGCCTATAATTTTATTTCGTGAACGAGTAAAAACACGGGTCAAACAATAGTGTTATTGCCATACCTTAGGATTTTTTATGCATGGCGCAAATAATTCAGCGCGTGGGCACGTAATTAATGACTGCCGACTGGTTCTCGTTCGATACATTGTGGACTGATGTTCAACATAATGCAGCTAGGAATCTATAGAAAAATAATTTTCTTACTTAACAGCTTAATATAAACAAGCTTTTGATTATGGTGTGCATAGACTAAATAACAGGGAGGTTACAGCGTTTTGAAGAAAACAGAGCTAAAGTGCTAGTGAAGGGTCATCACGATGGCAAATGGATAAAATTTCCGGGAATACTTTTCGTATGAGTTGTACGAACTGAGTACTGAAATAAAAAGGGCGTTAAGTCACGACTGTATGTTGTTTACAGTAGTTTCTATGAGATGAATTAACGAGCGGCAGATGAACTCCTTGCACGGTGTAGGATTTCTAGGGAATTCTAGTCCAAACATTCCTAACTTGTGAGCCAGGCAGGATTCCGACGCGTACACTTCGAGGCATGCAGCAAGAGAAACATCCACATCACTCAAATCAAGTCACAATTTAGAAAAACACCATGATATAAACTAAAGTTCATAGTAAAATAGTTTTTTTTTTCTATAGTTTGGGGAATTTCCCTTCGAAAATTTGGAATAATTTTTATTTGTTCTGCAGGAGAACGTGAGCAATCAAAAACGCTGACCACGTGGGCGGCTTGCCAGTGCATGAGGGGCGTTGGCGTTTGAAATCTCCGTCTTCGTAGAACGACTAGCGACTCACCAGAGATAGCTCTCAGAAGCAACATTCAGCCTTGTTGTGTGTCAACGGTGATTTGGCTTACACCACGGCTCACGCAGGATTTGGGAAGGCACCGAGTTCCGGGGATTATCGTTCACTAGACTCGACAATACGAGAAGGTAAATTATAGTTTGCAAGTTAGGTCTATCGTCGATTATACTCTCTAAGAATTTGCCCTAAAACTCGACGATGGTTATACCTGTATAGTTAAGTTCTGATCAAGTTTCGGTAGCTGGTATCGTTAAGCCTGAGTTCAAATGTTGCCAGTACGACGAAAATATATGACAACAATTTATACATGTGGTGTTCTCCAGTGCAAACTTTTGGACTAGTTTCAGCGTGTGCTCAGCCATTACATTAATCTTGCTCAGTCATGTGTTCTCAAAGTAGACGACAGGTGAACAGCATACAATAAACCCCGTCGTATATGATGAAACAACTACCGAATCTCTAACAAACTATCTGGTTGGTAGGTTGTGTTTTCGAATCCCACCGAGATCAGAGTATTTTTCTCTTTCCCTAATTGTGTGGGCTAGTGGGGTGTTGTTGATGCTGTAGATCGGCGAAACAGTCGGATCATTCCCCATTTTCAATGACAAGGCCTCATTCGAACCTCTATCAGTATTTTGTTTAATATAATTGAGCCGTTAATGTGTAGGACAATCGAGTGTTGGTATATAGCAAGTAGCTTCGTTACACTTGTCGGAGCAGCCCTATAGTTTCCAGGCAGGGACTCACTGTTTGAAAAGCCAAGGTTTCAGGGCTCTGGTACCATGGCAGTCTTGAGTTATATTTGCAACTGTTATTGCTTGTAATGCACATTGTATGGTATAGTGTTTACTAACCCTCGTCCTTCTGAATTAAAAAAAAAATCATAAAATAAGAAATAAGAAACCGTTTTAGCAGGATAATGTTAGAATGCCTTAACGCTATTCGGCGAAGTAAGGACAGCTTATAGGTTTATAGTACTAACGTTGCATTCTCTCGCATGCATGACTCTCAACTGATAAGATAGGAACTCCTACAATGAATAGACACAACAATCAATCACTTCTCTCTTAATCAGATGAAATGATGACAACAGTAACAGTACTTTTGTTTGCTTCGGATCCTTACAAGTTAAGAGTTAATGAAGATAAATCAACAAAGGGGACTGCTTAATAACTTAAAAACCATTGCAGATAAATCACGTAACAAATTGTTTTGGTGTCTTAGAGCGTTAGACTGCGAGCAAACGGCTCCCTGTTATAGATATGTAGAATTTAGTTCGATTATGGCGTAGGCTACAGAGCGTTTGCATTAGACTTAAACCGTTGTGATATTTAGTTCGTTCATATACACAGTAGACGCCTCTTAGCCTATACTGCTACATATATGGAAGTAGCAACGAACTTTCCCGGATGTTAATACTGGGAAACGTTAGCTAGATAGTAGCTTGCTAGGTTTTGGACGTGTGGGAAATGGGATGAGGAACGAATGATACTTCCCGTGCGTCCTGACTTCGGTAAATCCAAAAACGTTTTCTGCGCGCGCAGGCTAGCTAGGTAGTTGCTCTGTTTACCACATGGTAAAGATAGCAAAGACTGTGAACGTCACATCAAAGTCACGCAGCTACTTAATTTTATAGTTGAACCTATCTTTTTGCTATTTTTGTGCAGCAGGATTACTGGTCGTATTAACATATCATTCTAAATCGCCTATCATACTTACCAAAATTAAAACTATAGTTCAGTTAGAATCGACAAAACAATCAGGCGCAACAAATTCCTACGAATTAATGGGACCCTGTAGTTGGGGTCAATTTTGTAGCGTTAAAAACATTCAGCTGATCAACCAGTCAACTCTGCTGAAGCCTGTTATTTTAAACATTTTATCTCGCTTTAATACCCTTTCATCAGATACCTATAAAAATTATCCTGGAGAGGGGGGAGGGAGGGGGCGGTTAGTGGTAGAAATCCTAACATTTTGTTCAGAGTTTTTGCATCCTGAAAGTTTTTAACCCAATGTTGAAGGAAAACTAATCAAACACAAAATAATCTAGCTACTTTGGATGATATGTGTGTCAATGTGCAAACCAACCTCAAGCCAAACCAACTCTCTCTTTTTTTTTCTTTAGACTGCTAAATTCCTTTGAACTTCTTCTTTAGCATGCTTGTTTTCAGTTTGCTTCTCTATTTCGTACCCCCAGGTAACCTTCTGATCTTTATTTTTACTTCTTTTACTCAATCGACCGGTACCTTTACACAATTCTTATTTCGGCCGCTTTAATTAGGCTTTTAACATCTGATTAATTTAAAAATTACTGTTTGGTGCAAGAAATTCTAATCGTCAACTTTCAAATATGCTATAATGAAGGAATGTATGAAATCATTTAAGAATTTTCCCACGCTTCCTTGTCTGAGTTTGGTTATCTTTCTATCTTTCGTTTTGAACACGGCCCACATTTTCAGGACGCTTTTGAGGCCTTTAAAGTATAGTCATAGCTTAAAATCTCCAAAAGTGATGACAGATGTACGAATCTTGGCAAACATTGATTTATAACGGAAATAACTTAAAACGAAAAAATCTTTTAAAAGAGCATTTTTTGCATGTAGGCTTGCTTCGTTTTTCTTTTTTGTGAAATTAAATTTGCTTTTCAATTTTTAATTAAAGTTGGTTAAACTAGCTTTTTTCTTCTACAGCAAAGTTTGAGTTGTAACATTCCCTCCCTCCCCCTGCTTATATGCGAACATTTATGCTGAGGTCAGCGGGTACTTGAAGTTGCAATGTCTTCTTTTGTCTTTTCCTTTAAACAGCAACTGTTATGTTACGCCATTCAAAGCATATATTTTGTTGCCGTTTGACATTTTTATAGTTTTGATCAAGTAGGTTGAAGCGACGATGCTATCTGACCTCCTTTGCTGATACATGTCCATCACGCGTACACACGCCATCACTTCTACTGAGTTCTTGCGTAGTTTATATAAGTTCTTAGTCTTAGAATCATAAAGTAACATCAGTCTGTTCTTAAAGCCCCATTTACACGAGCAATTTTACCTTGACAAGTTTACTTGACAATCGTTATCATGTTGCTTGTGCAAATTTTTCCTCTTCAATTTTTTTATTGACAAATTTCCTTGCGTGTGCAGACGACGAGCAAGGTTTCCTCAGTGAAAAGTTTTCATTTGTGCCAGTGCATCAGATGCTTGACACATTTTCCTTGTTTTCCGTATACACGAGCAAATTTTAAACTTGAAAACTTTCCCTTATCGTCCTTGACAAGGAAAAATCGTCCACTTTTCTCCATCCACACAAGCAATTTTCTCTTGTCAAGGTAAATTTGCCAAGAAAGCAAATTGTTCGTGTAAATGTGGCCTCACTCATGTACCAAGTGGTAGCCAAACCGAGATCTACGAGCGAGCGTGCGCATGGCCCCTGGCGTTTTTGATGGGGTGATGTTTGTTTTCACTAGAGGCTTTATAAAACTGGGTTGATCTCAAAGCACTAGCTTACTAAGAAAGGGTTAAATTAGAAAGCATGAATATCAAGCGGTCAAGGTAGTTCTCTCGTCATTTCTTTTTTTCAATATTAGCTAACAGTTTTTTCTAGTTTTTCTTAGTATAATTGACTTACCATATACCGCCCACTCACCTGCACGTGTCGCCCTCAATCCCACGCACTCTTGTTTCCCAAATGTCTCCACGCTTCACCCCAATCTACTTAACCCCGGCCTGACATCTTTGCGTACCCATCTCCCACCCCACCTTTGTAGTTGCGCTTGCCTTATGTACCCCTATTACGGTCCCAACCCACCCAATAAACTTTCTTGGCATCTCCACATACCCATCCACCCTATTGGTATCCTGCGTCGGTGCCCTTTCCCATCCCGCATTTGTAACGATTCGGGCATTTCTGTGTAGCCCCCTACATCTTACAGAGAAATAATTACGATTAATTCTTAAAAAGGATTTTTTGGGTAACAAAAACAATCCCATCATGTACCTGATAAATATTTGAAACAATCTCTTGTTTCCGTCTACCTCCAAAGACACCCCTCGCACCACTGCCCGCATTGTTATAGAGTTTTCCTCGCCCACCCCCCTTCCCCCCTCTCCTGCATCGCCCGCCCCATTTAATTTGCTTTTTATATCCCAAATGCTAACATACCCCCTTGGCCCCACTTTTCCTCCTTTATTCTCTAAATACCCAGCTACTCTCTACTATCGTTTACAGCGAACTAGTGAGTTTTTTGCTCATACGCTGGGACACCAGCCACGCAAACTTTGCCAAGGTCATGTGAATTTGACCGGATCTCCCGCCTCTGAAATCATGTGACATCACACATATCTATATAATCTTTAAAAAAGTCTCGCAGTTTTGGTGCCAAAATAGGCAATTCGTTCTCCACTTAACTTATTTTAAAAACTGGTAACAAGCGTCAAACTTTGAATACTAGTTTGAAGGTTTCGCTACAGCAGCACTTTAAGCTTGCACTCACTTTGAATTTTTGCCATTTCGGAGGAATGAGGTTTTATATCTTTCAGAGTTTGAAAAACTCATTTCTGAGACTGTATATCTGGCTATCAACGACTATGACTACTAAACCCTTATTCTGTTTTATTAGATAAAGACAATTTTTGGAAGACGTGACCCATTTTCTTCCTCATTCAACGTAACTATAGCTGTAACTAATTTCTTCTTAGTAGTATAACACGGGAAAACTATATACAAGGCTCAATTTGTAGGCAAAATGGCTTGCGCGTTTCTAGGCGAGGAATTTCTAAGGCTTGGAAATGATTGGAAAGAAAAGGTCACCTGACGAGGGGCACACCGCTGCTGTGTTTGTGAAGCATGTTGTGGTGTTTTGAAAGGAAGCTAGGATCTACGAGAAATCTGGCTCTTTTTCCAACAGCCTAACTACCTTCATATCGATTTAGTTTCGATCAGAGTTTCTTTAAGGGTTCGTTGAAAGAAACAAACTCAAAGGAATAAGATTGAAAGCCAGGCGTTTCGTAAAATAGAGAACAGCAAACCTGATGTTAAAGTTTAGAAGTTTATCTTCACGTTGAATAATGGGCTTTTATTACACGCTCCACTGGCACTGGTCATTAATTTCGTATTTCCTCTGTTTGTGAAACATGAATATTGCAAAGGGCTGCTGAAACTGTAAAGCGCAAACTACGATGACAATAGTTCCTACTTCACTTGGATGTTATGTTAAGCTAAATTTAAAACAAGGAAATTAAGTGCGACTCAAACAGTCCCAGTCAGGAGATATCACCTGCGGCAAATTGGCGTTTTGGGAAAACGGCGTGGTGGGAAAATCGCCGGGCGAATCCCATGCAATTGAACGAATTTCTAACCTTCAAAAATGATTATAAATGTGATATATGTGCTTTCCTGTCATCGTCGCCCTTTGAACTCGTCGTTAACTTGTCAAGAACTCACTCTCGTAGCAAACGGAAATGGCTTTTGTTCTAACCAAATTACTTCAACTTTTACTATTAGTCAGACCGAACTTTGGAAGTCTCCCTGGTTTAAGATAACCTTTGTAACGCACTATAAGCTTTCCGCTTCTGAGATAAGTGTACACACCTATCTTATGTTCTTAATCTTCTACAATTCGTAGAAGAAGATAAGAATAACTTTAAACGCTAATGTCCACCCTGTGAGATCTTGCGTCGAGCTATTTTAGAACAAATTGGAACTATAAAAAATTTCGAATGACAAAGTTGAGTCAGTGAGATTTTATAGATAAATTTGCTTTTCTGGGAGAAAAACGTTTAGTCTGACAACAAGCGTGTTTAAGGTATTTGTGATATTTTATTTCAGTATTAGTATATATACTGTTCCATGCATGGAATGTCTTTACGATTTTGAAGACAGCTTTGTAGCCATTCAACCACTTTAGTCAGAACCCTAATCACAACAACATTTAATACTTGTGATGTCTGAAATGTGTACTTTTGTTCATGAAACTGTACACATACTCTCCTGTTTAGTTTACGATGGCCCACACCAAGATATACAGTCCTGAATTCACACATATTGAACATAGTCAGATATTAGGGATAATTCCTCAAGTGTTCGAAACATTAAAACTCTAGCCAACTTTCGAATCCAATGTCAGTGTCAATCGAATGCAAACTAAAATTAGAACACAAAGTAAGCTATATAGTCATACTAGTAATCCTAATCGTACTAAAACTCTGAGAGCTTACCGATGTATATAAGTAAGATTTTGAAAGAACTTTGAATTTATGACTGGCTAAGTTTCTACGCTTATCTGTAGCAAAAATTTTTGAGCGCATGACTGTCGACTGAAAAGTAAGAGAGGCTTTTGTGATAAACAGTGATCTGCAACAAACGAGTAAAACATGGTTTATAATTTGCATCATAGTCTACTTATAAAAGCGGCAGTGCCATCGTCATCTGTTGAGATTCTATTCGCGACTACACCAACTTTGAATATTAGAAGAAACGGCTTGATCTTTTTTTGTGAAAAGGAAATGTTATTGGCAGCAAAGCTAGAAGATGTGTAACTGGTTTTATAGTGAAGGAAAATGACAGAAAAACTTGATTATTTAGTACATGATGCCGGGTCCCAGTGGAATCCGCCCACGTGGCTTCTTGTACACGTGCTCGCCAGTACACTGATAGTTGTAACATCTCTGGGGAAACTATTTTTCGTGTCAAAAGCCGCTTTCTTTGGAATGTAATATATAGGCTTTGCACCACCGCACATGGGTATTTTCACTCATCTTATTTCGGCCCATCCTTGAAGCCAATATTTCTAGCACTAGGCACATATGCGGAATAAAGTGTTTCTGTAGGGAATCGTGCGAGTTCCTCGACTAGCGAATTATTGTGAATTGAAGCACGTGTTTGGCAGTGGGTTATAACAATGGTACATTCAATCGCTCAGAAAGATATGTGAGGGAATGCAGCACTGTATATTGACTACTTTATTTTAACTAAAAAACAAGTAGTAGTGAGTGTAGAAAGTTGTTCCGTACTGACAGCATATCGCCCTCACTGCTTCCAAGGGCTTCCTAACATCCAATTTACGTCATATAGTTATATACCGCTCAAATATTGTCCCTACAGCTTATTAGATGTTCTTCAAATAGATTTTGTTTTGCTACAAAGCTCTAAAATTAACAATCGCGAGTTAAACAGCTTTCAGAAACCTTCCGACCTAAAAGTGGGGAGATTCCTTTCCTGCCGTGCATCAGGGGCACTGTAAAGTTTTGTTGGGTTGACAGCAAAACTCATTCAAGATAACGTTAATTGAAGTGAGACGAGCGAAAAAAACTGACCCGAGATTCTATAGAGCAAAAAGAAAAAATAGAGCAACTGGTAAGTTTATAAGGCAGTCATGTCAAGGCTGGCTCTTTAAGATACATTCCCAATTTTTTTGAGTCCGAAACTTCTATTATAAGACTGAAAAATAGTTCTAATATACTGACGTGTATTGTCTTAATATTATTGATGCTTTATATGGATGTGATTAGGTTTGTGTTTGCTTCCACATTTGTATAATATTTGAAATTTTAAGCCGAAAAGCTGCGTCACTATTAGGTTGTAATTGAAATTGTCTTATACATTAACCTAAGACTGAAACTTTACTAGTTTGAAAAACATTGTTGAAATATCTCTTTCGCATCACTTTCGTTCTATGTTTGTTAAACTAACTAGTTTCGAAAGTAGGCAAGCAAGGAGAATACCTTATATATCGTTTCTCGTATATGCAGCCCGATCATGAAACAGAAACAATTTTAAACATTTTTAGCTGTGAACTTTAATGAATCACTTTAGGCCAATGTATCTGTTGGTCCAAGATACTCAGTTGCGAGAATGTTGCCGGATTGTCTCAGCATCATCCTACGTGATGTTCGAGCGAGTTATGCGGAAAGCATATATTACGTTTTAGCACCATCTTTCTTGTTTTAGTTCATTTCCGTTCTAAATTGAAAGACCAGGAAATGAAAAACTAGTTAATTCATCTGCATTGTTTTTGTTTGTGCAAGGACAGACGACCTTTCAACGTCAAAAGGTGTTTTCAATACTTCGAAAAATGGGTTATTATAGTATGTCACACAAAAGAAACTGAACGATTTCTCTGTTCGAACATGTCAAGGACCGCGGCATTGAATTTTAGCATAATGAGTTTATAAAATCGTATCTAAAGAGGAAGCTGTTATGTCAGTTATTTTCAGTTTCAACTGTTTTTACTTCCTGGTGTCGTTAAACAAGCTCATTTACCTCTGTAATTCGACCACCAAGTGCTTCAGCGGATTTTTGTCGTTATTGTATATAGCCGCAACTTGGCGCCTTCATGACGAACTCGTCATCTTGTGTAGGTTGCAGCACGTTAACCTCTAAGAAGCCGTCGTAAACAATTGACTAGTGATATGACAATGAAATTGAAAGAAAGGATTTCCCTTTCTTTCCGGTACTTTTTTTTATGAAACCGTATTTTCGCGTCTTTGTCAGGTAGCTTCGCTGTCGGTGAACATTGTTGGAAAAGAATTTTGTAGAGTTTATTACATGTGAAAACTTTATATGTTTCTTTCTGTGTTGAAGCGTTTCTGACGAGTTGGTTTGTTGACAAGTTTCTGTTGCTTTTTTGTTGCCCTAATTTCCACCAGTTTAGTGGAAGATGAATCAATACTGAACAACAAAAACAATTATTGCTTAGGGCACAGTTTCCTGTAGACGAACACTTATGCTTGATACATAATTCATAACTCCGAATCATCGATTTCTGGAATTTGGAACGTACGGATTTTGGATGTGAAAACAATATACTTAATTGGTCTTTCAAAGCAAGTATTTTCCTGCTGAAAGTCTCTAAGCTCGGATTGTTTAAAAATCATCACCAGGCAACTTCCTCAGTAAATTGCATTCGTCCTTATATATGGTTTTGTTTTATGAGGGAGAGAAATCAGCGCGTGAAGGGATACAGGGTGTTGGCGAGGAGAAGGGTAGAGTATAGTGCGTGAAGGAATACAGGGTGTAGACGTGGAGACGTTTAAAGTATATAGTGCGAGAATGAATACAGGGTGTTGACGAGGAGAAGAGTAGAGTATAGTGCGTGAAGGAATAGAGGGTGTAGACGTGGAGAAGTTTAAAGTATAGTGCGTGAAGGGGAATACAGGGTGTTGACGAGGAGAAATGTAGAGTATAGTGCGTGAAGGAATAGAGGGTGTAGACGTGGTGAAGTTTAAAGTATAGCGCGTGAAGGGATAGAGGGTGTAGATCGTTAAGACGTGAAGTTAATGGAGATTAGGAGGGTATAATGCATGGAAGAATGAAGGGCATAGTTCACACATAAAGGTGAAGGGTACAGTGCAAG